>JAAAWM010008955.1:0-18176 GCA_036873465.1 Thinopyrum obtusiflorum
CATACTCCGCAATATCCTTTTTCATTCCGGTCCACCAGAAAGTATTCTTCAAATCCAAATACATCTTGGTATTTCCTGGGTGAATCGAGTATGGTGAATCATGAGCTTCTTGCAAAATCAACTTCCTGATCTCCGGATCATTAGGCACATATACGCGGTCCTCGAACCATAAGGTATCGTGCTCATCCTCACGAAATCCCTTGGCTTTACCTTTGCTCATCTTCTCCTTTATCTCTTCAATCTCCTTGTCTGACTTCTGAGCTTCTCTGATCCTTTCCATCAGGGTAGACTGAATCTCCAATGTCGCTAAATAGCCTCTTGGGACTATCTCCAAACATAGCTCACGAAGGTCCTTGGCTAACTCCTGAGGTAATTCTCCTGTCATGAGGGTGTTGACATGACTCTTGTGGCTCAACGCGTCTGCTACTACGTTAGCCTTTCCAGGGTGATAATGCAATCTCATATCATAATCTTTAATGAGCTCCAACCATCTCCTCTGTCTGAGGTTTAACTCCTTCTGCGTGAAAATGTACTTCAAACTCTTGTGATCCGTGTACACCTCACAATGGTTTCCGATGAGAAAATGTCTCCATGTTTTCAATGCATGCACCACGGCTGCTAATTCCAAATCATGCGTAGCATAATTCTTCTCATGGGGTTTAAGTTGTCGTGAAGCATACGACACAACTCTTCCTTCCTGCATAAGCACTGCTCCAAGTCCTCGACGAGAAGCGTTGCAATAAACTTCATAGTCCTTGCGTTGATCGGGCAGAATCAACACTGGTGATGTAACCAGTCGTTTCTTCAGCTCTTGGAAACTAGCTTCACATTCCGGGGGGGGGGGGGGGGGGGGGGGGGGGGGGGGGGGGGGGGGGGGGGGGGGGGGGGGGGGGGGGGGGGGGGGGGGGGGGGGGGGGGGGGGGGGGGGGGGGGGGGGGGGGGGGGGGGGGGGGGGGGGGGGGGGGGGGGGGGGGGGGGGGGGGGGGGGGGGGGGGGGGGGGGGGGGGGGGGGGGGGGGGGGGGGGGGGGGGGGGGGGGGGGGGGGGGGGGGGGGGGGGGGGGGGGGGGGGGGGGGGGGGGGGGGGGGGGGGGGGGGGGGGGGGGGGGGGGGGGGGGGGGGGGGGGGGGGGGGGGGGGGGGGGGGGGGGGGGGGGGGGGGGGGGGGGGGGGGGGGGGGGGGGGGGGGGGGGGGGGGGGGGGGGGGGGGGGGGGGGGGGGGGGGGGGGGGGGGGGGGGGGGGGGGGGGGGGGGGGGGGGGGGGGGGGGGGGGGGGGGGGGGGGGGGGGGGGTAAAAGCTGTCTTGGGTATATCCTGCTCTCGAATCTTCAACTGGTGGTATCCTGATCGCAAATCAATCTTGGAAAATACTTTAGCTCCTTGTAGTCGGTCAAACAGATCATTGATCATCGGCAGTGGGTACTTGTTCTTGATTGTTACTTCATTCAATCCACGATAATCAACAACCATCCTCAACGATCCATCTTTCTTCTCCACTAGAAGTACGGGTGATCCCCAAGGTGACGAACTTGGGCGAATATATCCTTTATCCAGTAACTCCTTAATCTGCTTCTTAATTTCTTCCAAATCCTTAGCGGGCATCCTGTACGGTCTCTTAGATATTGGCCCAGTGCCTGGCAAAAGCTCAATCAAAAACTCGATGTCTCTATCCGGTGGCATGCCTGGCAACTCCTCTGGAAATACGTCAGGGAATTCCTTCACCACTGGTACTTCCTCCTGTACAACTCCTGATAAGGAATTCACTTGAGTCCTCTTCGGCACATGTCGGGATACATACTTAATCCTTCTTCCTTCTGGGGTAGTAAGCAAAATCGTCTTACTGGCGCAATCGATGTTTCCTCCATACATCGATAGCCAATCCATTCCCAAAATCACATCCAAACCTTGTGACTCCAAAACTATTAGGTCTGAGGGGAAAACATGCCTACCTATGGCCAATGGCAACTGAAAACATCCTTGGCTTGCCATATACTCTGCTCCTGGCGAGGTTACTAACATAGGTGTTCTAAGAACTTTGGTGGGCAACTTAAACTTATCCACAAATCCCCTTGATATGTATGAATGTGATGCACCAGTATCAAAAAGAACGATTGCAGTAAATGACTTAACCAAGAACTTACCTATTACTGCATCAGGCTGTGCTTCAACCTCCTCCACATTAACGTGGTTCACCTGTCCCCTGTTGAAAGGGTTCGGCTTCTTCCCCGAGCTTCCATTGCCATTTCCATTCTTTGCTTCTGGACAATCAGTGGCATAATGTCCAGTCTTCTGGCACTTGAAACAGGTAACGTGGCTTAGATCCCTCTTGGCTGGGGTTGATGGGTTGGTACGGTTCTGTCCGTTGCTTCCTCCGTTCCCATTGCCATTCTTGGGGCCACTATGATTGTGCGAACTTCCTCCATTGTGATTGTGACCTCCATGGTTATGCTGAAGGTGTCCTCCCGAGTTCGGGGTAAAACGAGGCTTCTGGTGAGCTCCTGTACTGTACTTTCCTTGTCCATACTTCCTCTTACGACTCTCAATCTGCTGCTGCTTCCCTTCAATCATGAGAGCTCTATCTACCAACTCCTGGTAGTTGTTAAAAGTTGCCACCATCAACTGCATGCTCAGCTCATCATTCAGTCCTTCCAGAAACTTCTCCTGCTTAGCTGCATCCGTAGCAACGTCATCTGGGGCATAACGTGCTAACTTACTGAAATCCTCCACGTATTGGCCAACGGTACGTCCTCCTTGGCGTAAGTTGCGAAACTCACGCTTCTTCATGGCCATAGCTCCTGCTGAAACATGGGCAGTACGGAAAGCTTGCTGAAACTGGTCCCATGTGACAGTGTCAATGGGGTGAGTGGCTGTGTAATTCTCCCACCATGATGCTGCGGGTCCATCAAGCTGATGTGCGGCAAAACGCACTCTCTCCGCATCTGTGCATCCTGCAGTGGTCAACTCCCTATCAATCTTGCGAAGCCAATCATCTGCAACAATCGGCTCGGTGCTACTGGAGAACACCGGCGGATTCAGCCTAAGAAAACGGGCTGGGGGGGGTAAGTGATCAACAGGTGGTGGTGGTGGTGGGTTGTTGTTGTTGTTGCCTTGGTTTTGAACTAGCACTTGCATCAGGGCATTCTGCTGCTGAATCAACTGAGTGATCTCCGGTGGGAAAACAAATCCGATGTCGCGTCTCGGAGGCATCTGATGGTTTAGAAAAGATGAGAAAATAGAATAGAATGAGGTCTAGAGGGAAAACACTACCCATATGCACATGAGACAAACACAATCATATCACTCCAATCAATTCAAACAAGGCATACAATCGATCTAACTATCGTTACAAAGTGCTTGGACTATAATATATACATGGTGGAATACTACTACTAATTTGGTGGTCTACTAGAAAAATTGCTCAGTCGAAGACTCCATGATATCTGCTCCGGCTTCATCCTCCAAATCATCCTCACTGGGGTCCGAGTCGGTGTCGTCAATGATGATGTAATTCTCCGGGCAAGTAGAATCGTCATCATCTCCTCCTGGTGCTGGGTCTCCCATGAAAACTCCTAGCTTCTTTGTCAGGTCGTCATTCTTCTCCACTAGTGCGACGATTTCCTCCATATAATCCTCGCGTGTAGCCTTGAGTTCTTCCTCCAGTTCCATGATCCTAGTCTTTGCCTTCTTCAGTTCTATCATGTCTGCGCACATCTGGTTCTCCTGGCGACGAATGTGCTGGTTTAACTCCTGGATGAAAGCTGCAATAGATCTATCCTTCCTGGTACTGATCATCTCCCATTGCTCGTCTCGGCGCCCACAAATCTGATAGATAGTATCCTTGAGATCATTGTGGTACACTTCTCCAATGCGTCCCATGGTGATGTGGGCTGCCATGCTCTTTCCTAGACTCCAGGTTGGTGCATCAAAGGAAAACTCTATGGGCTCAGTGACTGGCATGAACGTCCTTCCTGGAACTTGAACTTGAATCATCCAGCGCTCCTCTTCTGGTAGTGTGGCGTTGTAGGTTCCGGTGAAGCTTGGTATTCCGATGTTCAGGTACTTAGTAACTTCCTTCAAGTGTCGTCCAAAAGGTGTATCCTCATCTGGTTGCGCGAACTTGTTCCTTGCATCCGCCATCCTAAAAGAGTGGAAGAAAGGAGAGGAGTCAGAAATGAGAAGAGAGTAGTGATCTAGGGCTTTAGCTTAGTGGTCGTGTCCTACAGTCAGCGTGTGCTCTGATACCATCTTTGTAGCGACCAGACCTCAAACAGTCTGATCTCTGTGCATAAGTGTCAGGGGGGGGGGGGGGGGGGGGGGGGGGGGGGGGGGGGGGGGGGTCGGTAATGCTGACACGCACAGTACTTTGAAGGATTTATAACAGAGTAGCAATCACACACTTATTACATCGAATAGTTCAAGAGAACTCAATACAATAAATATGGCTTAAGGCCATCTAAAATACGATAACAGCGGAAGGCTTGGAAGATAAAGTGAGTCCATCAACTCCAAGGGGGGGGGGGGGGGGGGGGGGGGGGGGGGGGGGGGGGGGGGGGGGGGGGGGGGGGGGGGGGGGGGGGGGGGGGGGGGGGGGGGGGGGGGGGGGGGGGGGGGGGGGGGGGGGGGGGGGGGGGGGGGGGGGGGGGGGGGGGGGGGGGGGGGGGGGGGGGGGGGGGGGGGGGGGGGGGGGGGGGGGGGGGGGGGGGGGGGGGGGGGGGGGGGGGGGGGGGGGGGGGGGGGGGGGGGGGGGGGGGGGGGGGGGGGGGGGGGGGGGGGGGGGGGGGGGGGGGGGGGGGGGGGGGGGGGGGGGGGGGGGGGGGGGGGGGGGGGGGGGGGGGGGGGGGGGGGGGGGGGGGGGGGGGGGGGGGGGGGGGGGGGGGGGGGGGGGGGGGGGGGGGGGGGGGGGGGGGGGGGGGGGGGGGGGGGGGGGGGGGGGGGGGGGGGGGGGGGGGGGGGGGGGGGGGGGGGGGGGGGGGGGGGGGGGGGGGGGGGGGGGGGGGGGGGGGGGGGGGGGGGGGGGGGGGGGGGGGGGGGGGGGGGGGGGGGGGGGGGGGGGGGGGGGGGGGGGGGGGGGGGGGGGGGGGGGGGGGGGGGGGGGGGGGGGGGGGGGGGGGGGGGGGGGGGGGGGGGGGGGGGGGGGGGGGGGGGGGGGGGGGGGGGGGGGGGGGGGGGGGGGGGGGGGGGGGGGGGGGGGGGGGGGGGGGGGGGGGGGGGGGGGGGGGGGGGGGGGGGGGGGGGGGGGGGGGGGGGGGGGGGGGGGGGGGGGGGGGGGGGGGGGGGGGGGGGGGGGGGGGGGGGGGGGGGGGGGGGGGGGGGGGGGGGGGGGGGGGGGGGGGGGGGGGGGGGGGGGGGGGGGGGGGGGGGGGGGGGGGGGGGGGGGGGGGGGGGGGGGGGGGGGGGGGGGGGGGGGGGGGGGGGGGGGGGGGGGGGGGGGGGGGGGGGGGGGGGGGGGGGGGGGGGGGGGGGGGGGGGGGGGGGGGGGGGGGGGGGGGGGGGGGGGGGGGGGGGGGGGGGGGGGGGGGGGGGGGGGGGGGGGGGGGGGGGGGGGGGGGGGGGGGGGGGGGGGGGGGGGGGGGGGGGGGGGGGGGGGGGGGGGGGGGGGGGGGGGGGGGGGGGGGGGGGGGGGGGGGGGGGGGGGGGGGGGGGGGGGGGGGGGGGGGGGGGGGGGGGGGGGGGGGGGGGGGGGGGGGGGGGGGGGGGGGGGGGGGGGGGGGGAGCAAGTTCATGCAACCCGACGAAGACACGCCATTTGGACGACACCTGAAGGAAGTCACCAAGTACTTGAACATAGGAATACCAAGCGTCACCGGAACCTGCAACGCTACCTTACCTGAAGAGGAGAGCTGGAAGATTCAAGTTATCATTCCAGGAAGGACGTTTGCGCCAATTACGGAACCCATAAGATTGGTTTTCGAAGCACCAACCTGGAGTTTAGGGGGGGGGGGGGGGGGGGGGGGGGGGGGGGGGGGGGGGGGGGGGGGGGGGGGGGGGGGGGGGGGGGGGGTGTGGACGTCGAGACGCGCAATGGGAGATGATCAAGACCAAGAAGGATGGATCAATTGCAGCTTTCATCCAGGAGCAGAACCAACATATTCGACGCCAGGAGAACCAGATATGCACGGACAAGGAAGAACTGAAGAAGGCATTCACGAAGATCAAGGAACTCCAAGAAGAACTCAAGACTATACGCGAAGATTATCTGGAGGAAATCAACGCACTAGTCGGGAAGATTGACGACCTGGAGAATAAGATTGGATCATTCGTGGGAAATCCAGTGCCAAAAGCAGAAGTCGACGAATGCACTTGTCCGGATAACTACATCATCATTGTCCGGATAACTACATCATCATCGACGACACCGACTCGGAACCAAGTGAAGGCGAATGGATTGATGAAGCTGGAGCAGACATCATGGAGTCTTCAACGGATCGGGGGGGGGGGGGGGGGGGGGGGGGGGGGGGGGGGGGGGGGGGGGGGGGGGGGGGGGGGGGGGGGGGGGGGGGGGGGGGGGGGGGGGGGGGGGGGGGGGGGGGGGGGGGGGGGGGGGGGGGGGGGGGGGGGGGGGGGGGGGGGGGGGGGGGGGGGGGGGGGGGGGGGGGGGGGGGGGGGGGGGGGGGGGGGGGGGGGGGGGGGGGGGGGGGGGGGGGGGGGGGGGGGGGGGGGGGGGGGGGGGGGGGGGGGGGGGGGGGGGGGGGGGGGGGGGGGGGGGGGGGGGGGGGGGGGGGGGGGGGGGGGGGGGGGGGGGGGGGGGGGGGGGGGGGGGGGGGGGGGGGGGGGGGGGGGGGGGGGGGGGGGGGGGGGGGGGGGGGGGGGGGGGGGGGGGGGGGGGGGGGGGGGGGGGGGGGGGGGGGGGGGGGGGGGGGGGGGGGGGGGGGGGGGGGGGGGGGGGGGGGGGGGGGGGGGGGGGGGGGGGGGGGGGGGGGGGGGGGGGGGGGGGGGGGGGGGGGGGGGGGGGGGGGGGGGGGGGGGGGGGGGGGGGGGGGGGGGGGGGGGGGGGGGGGGGGGGGGGGGGGGGGGGGGGGGGGGGGGGGGGGGGGGGGGGGGGGGGGGGGGGGGGGGGGGGGGGGGGGGGGGGGGGGGGGGGGGGGGGGGGGGGGGGGGGGGGGGGGGGGGGGGGGGGGGGGGGGGGGGGGGGGGGGGGGGGGGGGGGGGGGGGGGGGGGGGGGGGGGGGGGGGGGGGGGGGGGGGGGGGGGGGGGGGGGGGGGGGGGGGGGGGGGGGGGGGGGGGGGGGGGGGGGGGGGGGGGGGGGGGGGGGGGGGGGGGGGGGGGGGGGGGGGGGGGGGGGGGGGGGGGGGGGGGGGGGGGGGGGGGGGGGGGGGGGGGGGGGGGGGGGGGGGGGGGGGGGGGGGGGGGGGGGGGGGGGGGGGGGGGGGGGGGGGGGGGGGGGGGGGGGGGGGGGGGGGGGGGGGGGGGGGGGGGGGGGGGGGGGGGGGGGGGGGGGGGGGGGGGGGGGGGGGGGGGGGGGGGGGGGGGGGGGGGGGGGGGGGGGGGGGGGGGGGGGGGGGGGGGGGGGGGGGGGGGGGGGGGGGGGGGGGGGGGGGGGGGGGGGGGGGGGGGGGGGGGGGGGGGGGGGGGGGGGGGGGGGGGGGGGGGGGGGGGGGGGGGGGGGGGGGGGGGGGGGGGGGGGGGGGGGGGGGGGGGGGGGGGGGGGGGGGGGGGGGGGGGGGGGGGGGGGGGGGGGGGGGGGGGGGGGGGGGGGGGGGGGGGGGGGGGGGGGGGGGGGGGGGGGGGGGGGGGGGGGGGGGGGGGGGGGGGGGGGGGGGGGGGGGGGGGGGGGGGGGGGGGGGGGGGGGGGGGGGGGGGGGGGGGGGGGGGGGGGGGGGGGGGGGGGGGGGGGGGGGGGGGGGGGGGGGGGGGGGGGGGGGGGGGGGGGGGGGGGGGGGGGGGGGGGGGGGGGGGGGGGGGGGGGGGGGGGGGGGGGGGGGGGGGGGGGGGGGGGGGGGGGGGGGGGGGGGGGGGGGGGGGGGGGGGGGGGGGGGGGGGGGGGGGGGGGGGGGGGGGGGGGGGGGGGGGGGGGGGGGGGGGGGGGGGGGGGGGGGGGGGGGGGGGGGGGGGGGGGGGGGGGGGGGGGGGGGGGGGGGGGGGGGGGGGGGGGGGGGGGGGGGGGGGGGGGGGGGGGGGGGGGGGGGGGGGGGGGGGGGGGGGGGGGGGGGGGGGGGGGGGGGGGGGGGGGGGGGGGGGGGGGGGGGGGGGGGGGGGGGGGGGGGGGGGGGGGGGGGGGGGGGGGGGGGGGGGGGGGGGGGGGGGGGGGGGGGGGGGGGGGGGGGGGGGGGGGGGGGGGGGGGGGGGGGGGGGGGGGGGGGGGGGGGGGGGGGGGGGGGGGGGGGGGGGGGGGGGGGGGGGGGGGGGGGGGGGGGGGGGGGGGGGGGGGGGGGGGGGGGGGGGGGGGGGGGGGGGGGGGGGGGGGGGGGGGGGGGGGGGGGGGGGGGGGGGGGGGGGGGGGGGGGGGGGGGGGGGGGGGGGGGGGGGGGGGGGGGGGGGGGGGGGGGGGGGGGGGGGGGGGGGGGGGGGGGGGGGGGGGGGGGGGGGGGGGGGGGGGGGGGGGGGGGGGGGGGGGGGGGGGGGGGGGGGGGGGGGGGGGGGGGGGGGGGGGGGGGGGGGGGGGGGGGGGGGGGGGGGGGGGGGGGGGGGGGGGGGGGGGGGGGGGGGGGGGGGGGGGGGGGGGGGGGGGGGGGGGGGGGGGGGGGGGGGGGGGGGGGGGGGGGGGGGGGGGGGGGGGGGGGGGGGGGGGGGGGGGGGGGGGGGGGGGGGGGGGGGGGGGGGGGGGGGGGGGGGGGGGGGGGGGGGGGGGGGGGGGGGGGGGGGGGGGGGGGGGGGGGGGGGGGGGGGGGGGGGGGGGGGGGGGGGGGGGGGGGGGGGGGGGGGGGGGGGGGGGGGGGGGGGGGGGGGGGGGGGGGGGGGGGGGGGGGGGGGGGGGGGGGGGGGGGGGGGGGGGGGGGGGGGGGGGGGGGGGGGGGGGGGGGGGGGGGGGGGGGGGGGGGGGGGGGGGGGGGGGGGGGGGGGGGGGGGGGGGGGGGGGGGGGGGGGGGGGGGGGGGGGGGGGGGGGGGGGGGGGGGGGGGGGGGGGGGGGGGGGGGGGGGGGGGGGGGGGGGGGGGGGGGGGGGGGGGGGGGGGGGGGGGGGGGGGGGGGGGGGGGGGGGGGGGGGGGGGGGGGGGGGGGGGGGGGGGGGGGGGGGGGGGGGGGGGGGGGGGGGGGGGGGGGGGGGGGGGGGGGGGGGGGGGGGGGGGGGGGGGGGGGGGGGGGGGGGGGGGGGGGGGGGGGGGGGGGGGGGGGGGGGGGGGGGGGGGGGGGGGGGGGGGGGGGGGGGGGGGGGGGGGGGGGGGGGGGGGGGGGGGGGGGGGGGGGGGGGGGGGGGGGGGGGGGGGGGGGGGGGGGGGGGGGGGGGGGGGGGGGGGGGGGGGGGGGGGGGGGGGGGGGGGGGGGGGGGGGGGGGGGGGGGGGGGGGGGGGGGGGGGGGGGGGGGGGGGGGGGGGGGGGGGGGGGGGGGGGGGGGGGGGGGGGGGGGGGGGGGGGGGGGGGGGGGGGGGGGGGGGGGGGGGGGGGGGGGGGGGGGGGGGGGGGGGGGGGGGGGGGGGGGGGGGGGGGGGGGGGGGGGGGGGGGGGGGGGGGGGGGGGGGGGGGGGGGGGGGGGGGGGGGGGGGGGGGGGGGGGGGGGGGGGGGGGGGGGGGGGGGGGGGGGGGGGGGGGGGGGGGGGGGGGGGGGGGGGGGGGGGGGGGGGGGGGGGGGGGGGGGGGGGGGGGGGGGGGGGGGGGGGGGGGGGGGGGGGGGGGGGGGGGGGGGGGGGGGGGGGGGGGGGGGGGGGGGGGGGGGGGGGGGGGGGGGGGGGGGGGGGGGGGGGGGGGGGGGGGGGGGGGGGGGGGGGGGGGGGGGGGGGGGGGGGGGGGGGGGGGGGGGGGGGGGGGGGGGGGGGGGGGGGGGGGGGGGGGGGGGGGGGGGGGGGGGGGGGGGGGGGGGGGGGGGGGGGGGGGGGGGGGGGGGGGGGGGGGGGGGGGGGGGGGGGGGGGGGGGGGGGGGGGGGGGGGGGGGGGGGGGGGGGGGGGGGGGGGGGGGGGGGGGGGGGGGGGGGGGGGGGGGGGGGGGGGGGGGGGGGGGGGGGGGGGGGGGGGGGGGGGGGGGGGGGGGGGGGGGGGGGGGGGGGGGGGGGGGGGGGGGGGGGGGGGGGGGGGGGGGGGGGGGGGGGGGGGGGGGGGGGGGGGGGGGGGGGGGGGGGGGGGGGGGGGGGGGGGGGGGGGGGGGGGGGGGGGGGGGGGGGGGGGGGGGGGGGGGGGGGGGGGGGGGGGGGGGGGGGGGGGGGGGGGGGGGGGGGGGGGGGGGGGGGGGGGGGGGGGGGGGGGGGGGGGGGGGGGGGGGGGGGGGGGGGGGGGGGGGGGGGGGGGGGGGGGGGGGGGGGGGGGGGGGGGGGGGGGGGGGGGGGGGGGGGGGGGGGGGGGGGGGGGGGGGGGGGGGGGGGGGGGGGGGGGGGGGGGGGGGGGGGGGGGGGGGGGGGGGGGGGGGGGGGGGGGGGGGGGGGGGGGGGGGGGGGGGGGGGGGGGGGGGGGGGGGGGGGGGGGGGGGGGGGGGGGGGGGGGGGGGGGGGGGGGGGGGGGGGGGGGGGGGGGGGGGGGGGGGGGGGGGGGGGGGGGGGGGGGGGGGGGGGGGGGGGGGGGGGGGGGGGGGGGGGGGGGGGGGGGGGGGGGGGGGGGGGGGGGGGGGGGGGGGGGGGGGGGGGGGGGGGGGGGGGGGGGGGGGGGGGGGGGGGGGGGGGGGGGGGGGGGGGGGGGGGGGGGGGGGGGGGGGGGGGGGGGGGGGGGGGGGGGGGGGGGGGGGGGGGGGGGGGGGGGGGGGGGGGGGGGGGGGGGGGGGGGGGGGGGGGGGGGGGGGGGGGGGGGGGGGGGGGGGGGGGGGGGGGGGGGGGGGGGGGGGGGGGGGGGGGGGGGGGGGGGGGGGGGGGGGGGGGGGGGGGGGGGGGGGGGGGGGGGGGGGGGGGGGGGGGGGGGGGGGGGGGGGGGGGGGGGGGGGGGGGGGGGGGGGGGGGGGGGGGGGGGGGGGGGGGGGGGGGGGGGGGGGGGGGGGGGGGGGGGGGGGGGGGGGGGGGGGGGGGGGGGGGGGGGGGGGGGGGGGGGGGGGGGGGGGGGGGGGGGGGGGGGGGGGGGGGGGGGGGGGGGGGGGGGGGGGGGGGGGGGGGGGGGGGGGGGGGGGGGGGGGGGGGGGGGGGGGGGGGGGGGGGGGGGGGGGGGGGGGGGGGGGGGGGGGGGGGGGGGGGGGGGGGGGGGGGGGGGGGGGGGGGGGGGGGGGGGGGGGGGGGGGGGGGGGGGGGGGGGGGGGGGGGGGGGGGGGGGGGGGGGGGGGGGGGGGGGGGGGGGGGGGGGGGGGGGGGGGGGGGGGGGGGGGGGGGGGGGGGGGGGGGGGGGGGGGGGGGGGGGGGGGGGGGGGGGGGGGGGGGGGGGGGGGGGGGGGGGGGGGGGGGGGGGGGGGGGGGGGGGGGGGGGGGGGGGGGGGGGGGGGGGGGGGGGGGGGGGGGGGGGGGGGGGGGGGGGGGGGGGGGGGGGATGATTTATAAATTTCAGAAAATGTCCAAAACTTCTAAAATTCATATAAATTCAATCGTATCTCCAAATAAAATAATTTATACATGAAAAAGTATCAGAAAAATCCAATCTATCCATTTGCACCATTTCCATGCATGTTAGAACAAATTTTGGCTACGTTTTAGGGCAAATCAAATAAGTGGCATTTGAATATCCACATATGGAGTTTGAATTTGAACCTTGGGTTCAAACCAACTTCATTTAATTGTGTTGCTAGTTGCATTAGCTCAAATCACAGCATATTGCCATGTCATAATCATGCATTATATTGTAGCATTGCATTGATTGTGTTCCTTCTCTGTTTGCCGGTGTTGTTCCCTTTTAGTGGACGTTGTTCCGACTTTGTGATCGTTGACACTGATGAAGAGCTATATCATCTGCAGAAGTGCCAGGCAAGCAAACCCCCATTGAACATTCCGATACAATCCCACCCTCTCGCTCTTGCTCTCTTTTACTGCATGAGGACAACAACGTTTCAACTGTTACTTGCTGCGGTAGTTGAACCCCATTCCTTTGCATGACCGGTCTTTGCCACAGTAAATAGTTGAAACCCACTAGCATGAGTAGGAGTTGTTTGAGCCATGACGTGCCTACTCATTTATGCTTGCTTGTTATGCCTGCTATTGCTTGGAGTTGTGTCAGGTCTGATTCATTGGGGATGAATTGGAATGTGGTCATCATGTCCTACTGTTGAGAGTTAAGTGTGTGAACACGATTTGGTAAAGGTAGCGGTGAGAGGCCATGTAGGAGTACATGGTGGGTTGTCTCATTGAAACCTTCCTCAGGAACTGAGTTCTGTGTTTGTGATCCAAGACAGTTACTACCATGCATTGGAATGCTTAAGTGCCCCTCTTGACATATTAATCACCTTGATCTCTGTCCAGGAGTTGCAACTAGTTTCTGGTGTTTGTACGATATGTGTTGGGGGCCGTGCGTAGCACTGACCCTAGGGGTGGGCTATGATGCAGTAGAGACACGAGGCACGGTGTGCCGAGATGCCTGTATGGTGCCTTGGGAACCATGCTCTCATTGTTTGGGGCCGTGAGTGAAACCCCGGCTAGATCTCCTTGCTGATGGAACCCGAATAGGCGATAAACCTGGACTAGAGACTTGTGTGGTTAGTTAGGTCGTGGACGACACCCTTGCCAGGCTTTCGCTTGAAGGTTGCCGAGATACATGACGGGTACATGGCGGTAAGTGGCGAGAGTGTGTGTGAAGAAGTACACCCCTGCAGGGTTAACATGATCTATTCAAATAGCCACGTCCGCGGTAATGGACTACTGGGTTCCTTACATTGTTCATAGAAAAGTGAAAGTGGATACTCTAAAATGTGCAAGATAAGGGTGAGTGTTATGGATGGCCTTCTTGTACGGAGACGGGAGCGGATCCATATTGGTGTATTGATATGGTGAATATGGGGACTCGTGTGCGCCACCTCAAAAGAGTTACTTGCAGTCGTAGTACAGGATAGCTACTGAGTCAAAGCTGGCTTGCTGCAGTTAAACTCCACCACCCCTTTTTTGATACTGATGCATATGTAGCTAGTTCTGATGTAAGTCTTGCTGGGTACATTTGTACTCACGTTTTCTTAATTTATGTTTTTGTAGAGAGACTTCGGTCTCTCTAGTAGTTCTGCGTGGACTTCGACGTTTAGCCTGTTACCTCAACTACGATCTTGTGCCCCTGGGAGGGTCTTGTAGATAGTCAAGCTTCTTAGCCTTTTTCATTTGTAGTTGTCTATACTCAGACATGTTATGCTTTCGTTGCCTGTATGCTCTATATGTTTGGTCAAGTGACCCATGATTGTAACTATGTATGACTCTTCGGAGCCTTTTAAATAAATACTTTGAGTCGTAGAGTTTTGTTGTGATGTCATGTTGTATTTCCACATATCGAGCATATTGTGTGTATGATTTTGAAATGCTTGGTATGTGTGGGATCCGACAACCTAGTTGTTTGTTCTTGGTAGCCTCTCAGCAGATCCCCTCAGCTGGCCTTGCCGTACCTTGTACCCTTGTGCCCGCTCGAGCCGAACTCCGGCCGCCGCTGCGAGCTTCGCTCTAGTGAGCTCCGCCGTCCCCGCGTCCTCCCCTCGCCTCCATTGGATGCGGACAAGCCCGGGCCACGCTCTGGTGGCCTCGGCCGCCGCTCCCGTGGCCTGTGGCGCGGACACCGCCGCGACCAGAGGTCGTCAGCGATGACCTCACCAGCCTGAGCCACTAATCGGTGGGCCCTTCCGGTCAGGCACTTTATTAGCACTAAACACCCCTAATACCAACTAACAGCGGGCCCTACCCTGGTCAAACCCTAGTTAGTGCAGGGTTTGACCGGGATTAATCCCCGTTTCACTTACGTGTGGACCCCACACATCAAGTTTGACCTAGACAGCCCCGTCGACCAACTGACATCAGCATGTGGTCATGTTGATGCAGTAAACATTTTCTGGGATTTTAAATAAATCAGAAGGGGGGGGGGGGGGGGGGGGGGGGGGGGGGGGGGGGGGGGGGGGGGGGGGGGGGGGGGGGGGGGGGGGGGGGGGGGGGGGGGGGGGGGGGGGGGGGGGGGGGGGGGGGGGGGGGGGGGGGGGGGGGGGGGGGGGGGGGGGGGGGGGGGGGGGGGGGGGGGGGGGGGGGGGGGGGGGGGGGGGGGGGGGGGGGGGGGGGGGGGGGGGGGGGGGGGGGGGGGGGGGGGGGGGGGGGGGGGGGGGGGGGGGGGGGGGGGGGGGGGGGGGGGGGGGGGGGGGGGGGGGGGGGGGGGGGGGGGGGGGGGGGGGGGGGGGGGGGGGGGGGGGGGGGGGGGGGGGGGGGGGGGGGGGGGGGGGGGGGGGGGGGGGGGGGGGGGGGGGGGGGGGGGGGGGGGGGGGGGGGGGGGGGGGGGGGGGGGGGGGGGGGGGGGGGGGGGGGGGGGGGGGGGGGGGGGGGGGGGGGGGGGGGGGGGGGGGGGGGGGGGGGGGGGGGGGGGGGGGGGGGGGGGGGGGGGGGGGGGGGGGGGGGGGGGGGGGGGGGGGGGGGGGGGGGGGGGGGGGGGGGGGGGGGGGGGGGGGGGGGGGGGGGGGGGGGGGGGGGGGGGGGGGGGGGGGGGGGGGGGGGGGGGGGGGGGGGGGGGGGGGGGGGGGGGGGGGGGGGGGGGGGGGGGGGGGGGGGGGGGGGGGGGGGGGGGGGGGGGGGGGGGGGGGGGGGGGGGGGGGGGGGGGGGGGGGGGGGGGGGGGGGGGGGGGGGGGGGGGGGGGGGGGGGGGGGGGGGGGGGGGGGGGGGGGGGGGGGGGGGGGGGGGGGGGGGGGGGGGGGGGGGGGGGGGGGGGGGGGGGGGGGGGGGGGGGGGGGGGGGGGGGGGGGGGGGGGGGGGGGGGGGGGGGGGGGGGGGGGGGGGGGGGGGGGGGGGGGGGGGGGGGGGGGGGGGGGGGGGGGGGGGGGGGGGGGGGGGGGGGGGGGGGGGGGGGGGGGGGGGGGGGGGGGGGGGGGGGGGGGGGGGGGGGGGGGGGGGGGGGGGGGGGGGGGGGGGGGGGGGGGGGGGGGGGGGGGGGGGGGGGGGGGGGGGGGGGGGGGGGGGGGGGGGGGGGGGGGGGGGGGGGGGGGGGGGGGGGGGGGGGGGGGGGGGGGGGGGGGGGGGGGGGGGGGGGGGGGGGGGGGGGGGGGGGGGGGGGGGGGGGGGGGGGGGGGGGGGGGGGGGGGGGGGGGGGGGGGGGGGGGGGGGGGGGGGGGGGGGGGGGGGGGGGGGGGGGGGGGGGGGGGGGGGGGGGGGGGGGGGGGGGGGGGGGGGGGGGGGGGGGGGGGGGGGGGGGGGGGGGGGGGGGGGGGGGGGGGGGGGGGGGGGGGGGGGGGGGGGGGGGGGGGGGGGGGGGGGGGGGGGGGGGGGGGGGGGGGGGGGGGGGGGGGGGGGGGGGGGGGGGGGGGGGGGGGGGGGGGGGGGGGGGGGGGGGGGGGGGGGGGGGGGGGGGGGGGGGGGGGGGGGGGGGGGGGGGGGGGGGGGGGGGGGGGGGGGGGGGGGGGGGGGGGGGGGGGGGGGGGGGGGGGGGGGGGGGGGGGGGGGGGGGGGGGGGGGGGGGGGGGGGGGGGGGGGGGGGGGGGGGGGGGGGGGGGGGGGGGGGGGGGGGGGGGGGGGGGGGGGGGGGGGGGGGGGGGGGGGGGGGGGGGGGGGGGGGGGGGGGGGGGGGGGGGGGGGGGGGGGGGGGGGGGGGGGGGGGGGGGGGGGGGGGGGGGGTGAGGCCCCACCACCGCCCCCCACAACCACCGTCCCCACCCGAGCCCCTTCCTTCCCTCCGGCGAACTCCGCCAAGCTCTCAAAAATTGACTGACCCAATTTTGAAATTTAGTCTACTGCCATTTAACTAGTGTGGAATATAAAAGGGAAAAACCATAAGCATTGCGAGTATAGTGTTGAGCGTGCCATGGTGGATCTGAAGGTGCAAAACGGACAAAGGCAACTTCGCAACCAATGTTTACTTTCAACTAACAAGTAAGATCATAAGTGATGGACAATAAATCACAGTAAAGCAGTGGCGATCTATTTTCTTGCTGCGATAAATAAGTTGAGCAGATACGAAAGAGTACCGCCTCTGGTGCGGCGCCGTGTATGCATCTGCTGAGAATTTGACGGTGCTGCGGTAGCGATGGCTGTCGGCGATGTGGAAGCAGATCTAGGAGGGTAGACGGTGGTGGCGGGGGAAATATCCTGGCGCGGTGGACGAGACAGTTGTAGGAGCAACGCCGGCAAGGTGGACGACGGCGGGGATGAAGCGAGAGGACGGGATGCAAGGATCCTGGTCCGAAGTCGTGGATGAGAGAGGTCGATCTCTTGTAATGGACGACGGCGTCGGGGTATCAGCTCCAGCATGGTGGAGGAGGACGGCGGTGGATGGGGTGGCGGACGGAGGAGGCTGGGGTGGAGAGGGTGTTTTGGCGCCCACGGAGTACGAATGGGGAAATGGAGGGAGAGAGGAAGGGGGGAACCATGTCTTCAGGGCGCGCTTATCTCAAATGCGAGGAAATTTACAAACTTAGCCCCCGTTTAAAATTTCCTACATCACAGCAATATTAGTCGGTTGGGGATAGGACTGTAATCTCGCATACACCAAATATTTGCCAACGGAGGTTTCGACCGACGAGATTTTGTTTTGGCGCCCACCGTGTATGAATCGGGGAGGGAGGTCAGAGGTGATTTCGGCCGAGGAGAAACTGTGTTTTGATGCCCACCGTGTATGAATCCGGGGAGGTGAGAGGCGGAGGCGGTTATGTCACGTTTGAGTAAAATTACAAGCCTACCCCTATCAAAACCTATAGAAATCGAGCCGATAGGCTTTGCGTGTCAGGGATAGGCAGTAATTTCCATCTCGTAGATTTTGGTTTCGGGCGGTTACTGCGACTTTCCCCGCTTCGTTCAAATTTTTGAAGAGAAAGAGTGCACGTTTACCGTGCCAACTCAATTCGAATCCAGTTTGTATTTTTTTTTGGGCAGGATCCATTTTGTATTCGAATACAAATCTATATACATCATTTTTTATATATACTTTCAAAAGCACAACACCCTTTATACGGGGGGGGGGGGGGGGGGGGGGGGGGGGGGGGGGGGGGGGGGGGGGGGGGGGGGGGGGGGGGGGGGGGGGGGGGGGGGGGGGGGGGGGGGGGGGGGGGGGGGGGGGGGGGGGGGGGGGGGGGGGGGGGGGGGGGGGGGGGGGGGGGGGGGGGGGGGGGGGGGGGGGGGGGGGGGGGGGGGGGGGGGGGGGGGGGGGGGGGGGGGGGGGGGGGGGGGGGGGGGGGGGGGGGGGGGGGGGGGGGGGGGGGGGGGGGGGGGGGGGGGGGGGGGGGGGGGGGGGGGGGGGGGGGGGGGGGGGGGGGGGGGGGGGGGGGGGGGGGGGGGGGGGGGGGGGGGGGGGGGGGGGGGGGGGGGGGGGGGGGGGGGGGGGGGGGGGGGGGGGGGGGGGGGGGGGGGGGGGGGGGGGGGGGGGGGGGGGGGGGGGGGGGGGGGGGGGGGGGGGGGGGGGGGGGGGGGGGGGGGGGGGGGGGGGGGGGGGGGGGGGGGGGGGGGGGGTATCTCTCTAGACCTATACGCGTTCATCGTCTCTCGGGTATCTCTCGTGCTACATGTATGTCGACAATGATCTTTTATCTTCGTAACACACTGACGGTACTCTCTCCCTAGACCTTCATCACTCTATATCTCTCTAAGTATATCTCGCTCCCTGCTATGTGTCTCTAACTATGATTCTCCATGTGAAATCTCCTTCTCTCACACAAACACAAACTTTGTCTCCCGGGGTCTCATTTCTCTCTACTATTCCCCTGTGTGCCACTCGCACACCCCCTCTCACATAGAGATGTCTTTCGCTCCTTAGGCATGAAAAGCTATGACTCTTCCTCTTAAATATCTCTTTCTCACACACAAACAGAAACTCTATCTTCCCAGGGTCTCATATCTCTCCACCATTCTCTTGTATGTCGCTCACACACTCTCTCTCTCCCTAGAGATATCTTGTGTTCCCTCATATGTCTCTCTAGCTCACTCTCGTTGTGAAATATCTTTCTCTCTCACAGACACAAAACTCAGTCTCTCGGGATCTCATCTCTCTGATATTTGTTTGTATGTGACTCACATGCACCCTCTCTCTATCTCTC
>JAAAWM010008956.1:0-18178 GCA_036873465.1 Thinopyrum obtusiflorum
AAGAATATTATCAGGAATTACAAACTGTCATGATTAGATGTGGTATTGTTGAGGAGAATGAAGCTATGCTTGCATGTTTTATGGGTGGATTGAATAGAGAGATTCAGACCATTCTAGGGTATAAGGAGTATACTAATATCACTCGTTTATTCCATCTTGCTTGTAAAGCTGAACGTGAAGTGCAGGATCGACAGGCATTGGCGCAAACTAACTTTTCTGCAGGTCAATCTTCATCATGGACACCGCGTGCATCCTCTACTTCCACTCCACCATCACCTCCATCAGGTGCCACCTCCAGCCGTGATACAAGAAAGCAGGCACAACCACCACTATCTGCCAAGAGCACACCTGCTGGGCCTGCGCAGAGCTCTTCCTCTTCCATGGCGTCAACAGGGCACACAAGTGATATTATTTCTCGTTGTTGTAAGGGAAGAGGACATTTTGCGAGAGAATGCAAATCTCAGCGTGTGATGATTGCTTCTGAGGATGGTGGGTATGAGTCCGCTAGTGACTATGATGAGGAGACTTTGGCTCTTATTACACGTGAAGAACACGGTGGAAATGATTCTGATCATGTGACGCAATACATGGTCCTGAAGATGCTGACAGGTATGAATGTTTAGTTGCTCAATGTGTTTTGAGTGTGCAGGTCACACAAGCTGAGCAAAATCAGAGGCATAATTTGTTCCATACAAAGGGAGTTGTGAAGGAACGTTCTGTTCGCGTCATCATCAATGGAGGGAGCTGCAATAACTTGGCTAGCATGGAGATGCTGGAGATGCTTTACTCACCACAAGACCACATCCACATCCTTACTACATCCAATGGTTCAACAACAGTGGCAAGGTTAAGGTAACACGTATTGTTTGTGTGCATTTTAGTATCTCTACATATGCTGATTATGTTGATTGTGATGTGGTACCTATGCAAGCATGTTCCTTATTACTTGGTAGACCATGGCAATTTGATAAAAATTCTGTACACCATGGTAGCAACAATCAGTATAATCTTGTTCATAAGGATAAAAATATTACTTTGCTTCCTATGACTCCTGATTCCATTTTGAAAGATGATATTAATAGAGCTAATAAAGCAAAACAGGAGAAAAATAAAAGTGAAAATCAGATTGTGGCAAAAAGACTTTGAGCAAAAAATGCAGCCTAATAATAAACCATCTAGTGTTCCTTCTGAAATTATATTGAAAAGTGCATGTTTAATTGCCACCAAATCTGATATTGATGATTTAGATTTTAGCAAATCTGTTTGCTATGCTTTTGTGTGCAAAGAGGCATTATTTTCATTCGAGGACGTGCCTTCCTCTTTGCCACCTGCTATCTTTGCAGGAGTTCGCTGACGTCTTTCCACAAGACGTGCCACTGGGATTACCACCTATTCGAGGGATTGAGCATCAAATTGACTTAATGGGGGGGGGGGGGGGGGGGGGGGGGGGGGGGGGGGGGGGGGGGGGGGGGGGGGGGGGGGGGGGGGGGGGGGGGGGGGGGGGGGGGGGGGGGGGGGGGGGGGGGGGGGGGGGGGGGGGGGGGGGGGGGGGGGGGGGGGGGGGGGGGGGGGGGGGGGGGGGGGGGGGGGGGGGGGGGGGGGGGGGGGGGGGGGGGGGGGGGGGGGGGGGGGGGGGGGGGGGGGGGGGGGGGGGGGGGGGGGGGGGGGGGGGGGGGGGGGGGGGGGGGGGGGGGGGGGGGGGGGGGGGGGGGGGGGGGGGGGGGGGGGGGGGGGGGGGGGGGGGGGGGGGGGGGGGGGGGGGGGGGGGGGGGGGGGGGGGGGGGGGGGGGGGGGGGGGGGGGGGGGGGGGGGGGGGGGGGGGGGGGGGGGGGGGGGGGGGGGGGGGGGGGGGGGGGGGGGGGGGGGGGGGGGGGGGGGGGGGGGGGGGGGGGGGGGGGGGGGGGGGGGGGGGGGGGGGGGGGGGGGGGGGGGGGGGGGGGGGGGGGGGGGGGGGGGGGGGGGGGGGGGGGGGGGGGGGGGGGGGGGGGGGGGGGGGGGGGGGGGGGGGGGGGGGGGGGGGGGGGGGGGGGGGGGGGGGGGGGGGGGGGGGGGGGGGGGGGGGGGGGGGGGGGGGGGGGGGGGGGGGGGGGGGGGGGGGGGGGGGGGGGGGGGGGGGGGGGGGGGGGGGGGGGGGGGGGGGGGGGGGGGGGGGGGGGGGGGGGGGGGGGGGGGGGGGGGGGGGGGGGGGGGGGGGGGGGGGGGGGGGGGGGGGGGGGGGGGGGGGGGGGGGGGGGGGGGGGGGGGGGGGGGGGGGGGGGGGGGGGGGGGGGGGGGGGGGGGGGGGGGGGGGGGGGGGGGGGGGGGGGGGGGGGGGGGGGGGGGGGGGGGGGGGGGGGGGGGGGGGGGGGGGGGGGGGGGGGGGGGGGGGGGGGGGGGGGGGGGGGGGGGGGGGGGGGGGGGGGGGGGGGGGGGGGGGGGGGGGGGGGGGGGGGGGGGGGGGGGGGGGGGGGGGGGGGGGGGGGGGGGGGGGGGGGGGGGGGGGGGGGGGGGGGGGGGGGGGGGGGGGGGGGGGGGGGGGGGGGGGGGGGGGGGGGGGGGGGGGGGGGGGGGGGGGGGGGGGGGGGGGGGGGGGGGGGGGGGGGGGGGGGGGGGGGGGGGGGGGGGGGGGGGGGGGGGGGGGGGGGGGGGATGTATAGCAGCAGGGGCTGTGGGTGTAACAATTGTATTGATGTCCTCATCACTCGGCCGGCAAAACGTTGAGATACTTTGTTTTTAAATTCTAGTAAATCCAAAATTCGTCTGAAATTCATGAAACTTGGCATGCTATAATGGAATGCCACCCGACATGCTGTGGTATTTTCCATGTCCATTTTGAGAGAAGGTGCACTCGAATAACAACCAACAAAGGATTTTTGAAAAAATAGCTTCCACTTTAATATCTCAAACGTTTGTATAATTCAAACCGTGTGCGTTATTTTAACCATTCACTTGACACCATGTGTCTTGGTTTTAATGGCTATAGGTTTTAATGGCTCTTGATCGCAAACGTTTTAGATAGAACACCTGTATGCAAAGTGAGAGCAGGATTTGTGCATCTCTTGAACACAAACTGTTCTTTTGGATGACCCGTGTGAATCACTTACAAACAATTTGGTGCAATTTGCATCTGTCATATTGGGTTGTTGCCATTTGTCAAACTAGAAAGATTGACATTTGTTGATCTAGTAACATTGCCATTTGCCAACCTTGTAACACTGCGATTTGTCAAAATATGAAGCTAAAAATCACTAGCAGTATCTAATTTTTGCAACTAAAATTCAGTTATGGAGGCGAGGAGGCATGTTTAGCCGGGCGTGCAGCGGGCGGCGCAGTACTATTCGATTTGACAGAGGGTGGCATAGTTCCCGATACGTCTTTAATGCAGACGAGGGAGAGGGTAGCGGTTCCTGAAATGTTGAACGGCTAATTATGCATCCTCCTTCAATTAGCACCGTGTGAATGCTTGAGGGAAGTAATGGGAGGAGAACCGGGAAAAGAGGCTGCACGATGTGAACGCAACGCAGTTTGCACTCATATAAAGGCGCCCCTCCATTCCAATGCATCTACCACATCGTACGCACCTAAGCATTTGCCTAAGCACCTACACTAATAAGCGCAAAAGTGCTCACTCCAGACCCATGGCGGCGATGCACCCGAGCACTCAGCGGTTGTGCCAGATGGTCCACGACGCCGGCCTGCGGCATGGCACCGTGGATCGTCTCCACATGGTGTTGGTGACCGGCTAGTGGATGGCCGCCGTCGACGCCAGCTATGACTCTCAGTATGACTAGATGATCGTTTGCACCACCAACAGGTTCACCGTCGTCAAGAAGCTCGTGGACGACATCACCGTACTCCTCCAGCCCGCGTGCCCGGGCTCCTCATTGCCTGCGACCCTAATCGGCCTCCATATAATCTACAATGTTCAGACCACCATATACATGCAAAACTAGTGAAAGCACAAACAGCAGCAGCAACTCGTCTCTCCTCAGGATATTGTAAACATGTAAATCGTTGTTTAGTTTCCAACTCCCAAGTAAGATATATATCAGGAACATATCTACCCTCAAATGGTGGAATATTCAATTTCAGTTTAGGAATATGGACATCATCTCGTACCTGAGGTGGTGGTGCAGGCCTACCATTACGAATATATAACTGAGGTCGACCTGCTGGTGGTGGTACAGGTGGCTGCACGTAGTGCTGATTTTGATCAACCTCATCCTCATAATCTCCCACATAATCATCCTCCTCCGCATCAGGGGGGGGGGGGGGGGGGGGGGGGGGGGGGGGGGGGGGGGGGGGGGGGGGGGGGGGGGGGGGGGGGGGGGGGGGGGGGGGGGGGGGGGGGGGGGGGTGTTGGAGAGGTGCGTTAGGTGCAGCGGGTGGTGGTGGTGGAAGACGCGCGAGCAATTCATTAAACTTGTTATCGAGCTTTGTTTCGAACGTCTTCTCAAGGCTAGTGATCTTCTCCATGGCCTCTTCAAAATTGTTCAGCACATCTTGCACCTGTTCAGTCATCATTTGCTGAAACTTATCATGAAGCTCCTTGTTCGATAAATTCTCCCAGTCAATCTCATCGGCTTGTGATCCTGGCATGGTTAGCAGCAATAGAAACGAACAAGAATATGATCCTACAGACTACTAACAAGAGGTGGTGGTGGGTGTCACAAATCCGTCAAGCAAATCTCAAATTCTTACCAGTTCTTACCCAGCAGCAGGCGGTGATCGGCAACCGTTGTAGTCAAAAACTCTCAAAGCTTGGATAGAGCGATTACCAGGGAGAGTCAAATGCACGACGTAGATGTATGTGGAGCTGGGAAGGCTTATAATATGGTAGCAAAAAGGGTCAGCAATAATCAATTCAGAGATGCAAAGTTGAATAAACGCTCAACGACGGTACTGTGCTGGTCCTAGGCTAGACTGTGCTAGAGACGCGAGCCTAGAACACCAACAAAATCACGGCGCGGCACGTAAACAAGGGAAAAGCACACTCTCGAATTTTTATTCGCTCTTTTTTTTTGCGCTCTTTTTTTTGCGCTTCTTTTTTTTTGCGAAAAATCACTATAATGGCGAGTGTCTCAAAACTCTTCCTAGCTCAAACTGACAGGATGGGCACGAAATTTTTTCGACCAATTTTTTTTTCGACTGCCCGGACCCAAAAACTGGAAACGGGTCAAAAAAAACTTCCTATAATGGCACCTGTCTCAAAACACTCAGAAACACCTAAAAATAGGATAGCAAATTTTTTTTTCGAAAAATGCGTTTTCGAAAATTTTTGGGCCTAAACGGAGCGTGGTTTCCGGACTCTTTTTTTCCAAAACCTACTCCGGCAAGGAAACACGAATCGGAATCTAGATGGATCTCGAAAACAAACCTAATATGACAAGAACTCGGATTGGTGGTGGATATATGGTGGTAGATGGCAGCGGTGGTGGTATATGACAGCTGTGGTGGTATATGGATATGGATTCGAAGCGGTGGCGGATAAGCGGTGGTGGTAGATGGCCGGGGTGATGATGATGGTGCGGCGGCGGCGTGGCAACTTATGACCAGAACTCGAAACTCTAAAAGACTAGACTCTAAGACCAGTAACTAGACACGACGATGCAACCGCAAATTCAACAAAGCAAAACCCTAAAAAGATTATGCAAAGGCTCAGATTGGGTCGGATATGATGAACTAACCCTAATTTTTTTTGTGGCTTTTTCGTGGACTATAGGTATGAAGAACAGACTCGATCTAAACTACGAAAAACTGTAAAATCTCACCGAGCAACCTGGAAATCTGATACCACTTGATAAAGGCAAAGGTGTCCCGTCTTTCGATGAGATGATGGATATAGCTTTGGTGGCAGTCGACTTTGACGATCCGACTCGAACGTGTGAGGACGTCGCGCCTTAGCAATCGCTAAACCAACTCCGAGAGGTTATTGACCACACCGGAGCACGATCAACCTAACCATGAGGGTCTGTTTTCTGCGAGCAAACGAAGAACAAGCAAGAAACTGAGATTGCAATCTGGATATTGCGAATATAAGATGAAAGCTTTATTGATCAAGGTGGGGTTCTGTGACGCCTTTGTCTGGTCGTTGAACACAAACGAAGTACGCGAAGTTGCGGCTATGGCGAACATTTAATCTAAACAAAACCCAAAGCCTAAACGATGCCCTAAGGGCTGTATATATGGAGGAAGAGGGGGGAATTTCGTGGCCCCTGGTGGAGGGGTCCGAAATCAACCCTATCTCTTGTTTCCCCACACATACGGAGGGGGGGGGGGGGGGGGGGGGGGGGGGGGGGGGGGGGGGGGGGGGGGGGGGGGGGGGGGGGGGGGGGGGGGGGGGGGGGGGGGGGGGGGGGGGGGGGGGGGGGGGGGGGGGGGGGGGGGGGGGGGGGGGGGGGGGGGGGGGGGGGGGGGGGGGGGGGGGGGGGGGGGGGGGGGGGGGGGGGGGGGGGGGGGGGGGGGGGGGGGGGGGGGGGGGGGGGGGGGGGGGGGGGGGGGGGGGGGGGGGGGGGGGGGGGGGGGGGGGGGGGGGGGGGGGGGGGGGGGGGGGGGGGGGGGGGGGGGGGGGGGGGGGGGGGGGGGGGGGGGGGGGGGGGGGGGGGGGGGGGGGGGGGGGGGGGGGGGGGGGGGGGGGGGGGGGGGGGGGGGGGGGGGGGGGGGGGGGGGGGGGGGGGGGGGGGGGGGGGGGGGGGGGGGGGGGGGGGGGGGGGGGGGGGGGGGGGGGGGGGGGGGGGGGGGGGGGGGGGGGGGGGGGGGGGGGGGGGGGGGGGGGGGGGGGGGGGGGGGGGGGGGGGGGGGGGGGGGGGGGGGGGGGGGGGGGGGGGGGGGGGGGGGGGGGGGGGGGGGGGGGGGGGGGGGGGGGGGGGGGGGGGGGGGGGGGGGGGGGGGGGGGGGGGGGGGGGGGGGGGGGGGGGGGGGGGGGGGGGGGGGGGGGGGGGGGGGGGGGGGGGGGGGGGGGGGGGGGGGGGGGGGGGGGGGGGGGGGGGGGGGGGGGGGGGGGGGGGGGGGGGGGGGGGGGGGGGGGGGGGGGGGGGGGGGGGGGGGGGGGGGGGGGGGGGGGGGGGGGGGGGGGGGGGGGGGGGGGGGGGGGGGGGGGGGGGGGGGGGGGGGGGGGGGGGGGGGGGGGGGGGGGGGGGGGGGGGGGGGGGGGGGGGGGGGGGGGGGGGGGGGGGGGGGGGGGGGGGGGGGGGGGGGGGGGGGGGGGGGGGGGGGGGGGGGGGGGGGGGGGGGGGGGGGGGGGGGGGGGGGGGGGGGGGGGGGGGGGGGGGGGGGGGGGGGGGGGGGGGGGGGGGGGGGGGGGGGGGGGTGTGCAGGTCACACAAGCTGAGCAAAATCAGAGGCACAATTTGTTCCATACAAAGGGAGTTGTGAAGGAACGTTCTGTGCGCGTCATCATAGACGGAGGGAGCTGCAACAACTTGGCTATCATGGAGATGGTGGAGAAGTTATCTCTCACCACAAGACCACATCCACATCCTTACTACATCCAATGGTTCCACAATAGCAGCAAGGTTAAGGTAACATGTACTGTTCGTGTGCATTTTAGTATCTCTAAATATGCTGATTATGTTGATTGAGATGTGGTACCTATGCAAGCATGTTCCTTATTACTTGGTCGACCATGGCAATTTGATAGAAATTCTGTACACCATGGTAGAAACAATCAGTATACTCTTATTCATAAGGATAAAAATAACCATGGCAGGATCACAAGACGACGAGATTGACTGGGAGAACATGACGAACAAGGCGCTTCATGATAAGTTTCATCAAATGTTGGGTCAACAGGTGGAAGACGTGATGGCCAGTTTTAGAAAGGCATTGGAGAGGATGGATGACATTGAGAAGACAATTGACACCAAGTTGGACGCCAAGTTTGATGAATTACTCAAACGTCTCCCACAACCAGTTCTACGCCGCGATACAGTAGGGCGAGCACAACGTGTTCCTATTGAGCCAGGACAAAATTCTGGTGCTGCTGCTACTGTTGTTGGTGCTTCTGTAGCTCCTGCTGCTACTGCAGAGGTGGAGGACTATTACAAGGATAAGGTTGATCAAAATCAGAACTACGTGCAGCCACCAGCACGACCACCAGCAGGTCGACCTCAGGTATTTATTCGCAACGGTAGGCCTGCACCACCACCTCAGGTACGAGATAATGACCATATTCCTAAACTGAAATTGAATATTCCACCATTTGATGGTAGATATGTTCCTGATATATATCTTACTTGGGAGTTAGAAACTGAACAATGTTTTACATGTTTACAATATCCCGAGGAGAGACGGGTTGCTGCCGCTATTTGTGCTTTAACTAGTTTTGCATGTGCATGGTGGTCTGAACATTGTAGATTATATCCTATTCCAACTACTTGGTTTGCTTTGAAAACTGCTATGCGTACTCGTTGGGTTCCATCATATTATCAACGTGAATTGCTTCAAAAATAGCAGCGTTTAAGACAAGGAAAAAAATTCTGTAGAAGAATATTATCAGGAATTACAACCTGGCATGATTAGATGTGGTATTGTTGAGGAGAATGAAGCTATGCTTGCATGTTTTATGGGTGGATTAAATAGAGATATTCAGACCATTCTAGAGTATGAGGAGTATACTAATATCACTCGTTTATTCCATCTTGCTTGTAAAGCTGAACATGAAGTGCAGGATCGACAAGCACTGGCGCAAACTAACTTTTCTGTAGGTCGACCTTCATCATGAACACCGCGTGCATCTTCTACTTCCACAGCACCAGCACCTCCATCAGGTGCCACCTACGGCCGTGATACAAGAAAGCAGGCACAACCACCACTATCTGCCAAGAGCGCACCTGTCGGACCTGCACAGAGCTCTTCTTCTTCCATGGCATCAACAGGGCACACAAGTGATATTATTTGTCGTCGTTATAAGGGAAGAGGTCATTATGTGAGAGAATGCAAATCTCAGCATGTGATGATTGCTACTGAGGATGGTGGGTATGAGTCCGCTAGTGACTATGATGAGGACACTTTGCCGCTTATTACAAGTGAAGAACACAGTGGAGCTGATTCTGATCATGAGACGCAATACATGGCTCCTGAAGACGCTGACAGGTATGGGGGGGGGGGGGGGGGGGGGGGGGGGGGGGGGGGGGGGGGGGGGGGGGGGGGGGGGGGGGGGGGGGGGGGGGGGGGGGGGGGGGGGGGGGGGGGGGGGGGGGGGGGGGGGGGGGGGGGGGGGGGGGGGGGGGGGGGGGGGGGGGGGGGGGGGGGGGGGGGGGGGGGGGGGGGGGGGGGGGGGGGGGGGGGGGGGGGGGGGGGGGGGGGGGGGGGGGGGGGGGGGGGGGGGGGGGGGGGGGGGGGGGGGGGGGGGGGGGGGGGGGGGGGGGGGGGGGGGGGGGGGGGGGGGGGGGGGGGGGGGGGGGGGGGGGGGGGGGGGGGGGGGGGGGGGGGGGGGGGGGGGGGGGGGGGGGGGGGGGGGGGGGGGGGGGGGGGGGGGGGGGGGGGGGGGGGGGGGGGGGGGGGGGGGGGGGGGGGGGGGGGGGGGGGGGGGGGGGGGGGGGGGGGGGGGGGGGGGGGGGGGGGGGGGGGGGGGGGGGGGGGGGGGGGGGGGGGGGGGGGGGGGGGGGGGGGGGGGGGGGGGGGGGGGGGGGGGGGGGGGGGGGGGGGGGGGGGGGGGGGGGGGGGGGGGGGGGGGGGGGGGGGGGGGGGGGGGGGGGGGGGGGGGGGGGGGGGGGGGGGGGGGGGGGGGGGGGGGGGGGGGGGGGGGGGGGGGGGGGGGGGGGGGGGGGGGGGGGGGGGGGGGGGGGGGGGGGGGGGGGGGGGGGGGGGGGGGGGGGGGGGGGGGGGGGGGGGGGGGGGGGGGGGGGGGGGGGGGGGGGGGGGGGGGGGGGGGGGGGGGGGGGGGGGGGGGGGGGGGGGGGGGGGGGGGGGGGGGGGGGGGGGGGGGGGGGGGGGGGGGGGGGGGGGGGGGGGGGGGGGGGGGGGGGGGGGGGGGGGGGGGGGGGGGGGGGGGGGGGGGGGGGGGGGGGGGGGGGGGGGGGGGGGGGGGGGGGGGGGGGGGGGGGGGGGGGGGGGGGGGGGGGGGGGGGGGGGGGGGGGGGGGGGGGGGGGGGGGGGGGGGGGGGGGGGGGGGGGGGGGGGGGGGGGGGGGGGGGGGGGGGGGGGGGGGGGGGGGGGGGGGGGGGGGGGGGGGGGGGGGGGGGGGGGGGGGGGGGGGGGGGGGGGGGGGGGGGGGGGGGGGGGGGGGGGGGGGGGGGGGGGGGGGGGGGGGGGGGGGGGGGGGGGGGGGGGGGGGGGGGGGGGGGGGGGGGGGGGGGGGGGGGGGGGGGGGGGGGGGGGGGGGGGGGGGGGGGGGGGGGGGGGGGGGGGGGGGGGGGGGGGGGGGGGGGGGGGGGGGGGGGGGGGGGGGGGGGGGGGGGGGGGGGGGGGGGGGGGGGGGGGGGGGGGGGGGGGGGGGGGGGGGGGGGGGGGGGGGGGGGGGGGGGGGGGGGGGGGGGGGGGGGGGGGGGGGGGGGGGGGGGGGGGGGGGGGGGGGGGGGGGGGGGGGGGGGGGGGGGGGGGGGGGGGGGGGGGGGGGGGGGGGGGGGGGGGGGGGGGGGGGGGGGGGGGGGGGGGGGGGGGGGGGGGGGGGGGGGGGGGGGGGGGGGGGGGGGGGGGGGGGGGGGGGGGGGGGGGGGGGGGGGGGGGGGGGGGGGGGGGGGGGGGGGGGGGGGGGGGGGGGGGGGGGGGGGGGGGGGGGGGGGGGGGGGGGGGGGGGGGGGGGGGGGGGGGGGGGGGGGGGGGGGGGGGGGGGGGGGGGGGGGGGGGGGGGGGGGGGGGGGGGGGGGGGGGGGGGGGGGGGGGGGGGGGGGGGGGGGGGGGGGGGGGGGGGGGGGGGGGGGGGGGGGGGGGGGGGGGGGGGGGGGGGGGGGGGGGGGGGGGGGGGGGGGGGGGGGGGGGGGGGGGGGGGGGGGGGGGGGGGGGGGGGGGGGGGGGGGGGGGGGGGGGGGGGGGGGGGGGGGGGGGGGGGGGGGGGGGGGGGGGGGGGGGGGGGGGGGGGGGGGGGGGGGGGGGGGGGGGGGGGGGGGGGGGGGGGGGGGGGGGGGGGGGGGGGGGGGGGGGGGGGGGGGGGGGGGGGGGGGGGGGGGGGGGGGGGGGGGGGGGGGGGGGGGGGGGGGGGGGGGGGGGGGGGGGGGGGGGGGGGGGGGGGGGGGGGGGGGGGGGGGGGGGGGGGGGGGGGGGGGGGGGGGGGGGGGGGGGGGGGGGGGGGGGGGGGGGGGGGGGGGGGGGGGGGGGGGGGGGGGGGGGGGGGGGGGGGGGGGGGGGGGGGGGGGGGGGGGGGGGGGGGGGGGGGGGGGGGGGGGGGGGGGGGGGGGGGGGGGGGGGGGGGGGGGGGGGGGGGGGGGGGGGGGGGGGGGGGGGGGGGGGGGGGGGGGGGGGGGGGGGGGGGGGGGGGGGGGGGGGGGGGGGGGGGGGGGGGGGGGGGGGGGGGGGGGGGGGGGGGGGGGGGGGGGGGGGGGGGGGGGGGGGGGGGGGGGGGGGGGGGGGGGGGGGGGGGGGGGGGGGGGGGGGGGGGGGGGGGGGGGGGGGGGGGGGGGGGGGGGGGGGGGGGGGGGGGGGGGGGGGGGGGGGGGGGGGGGGGGGGGGGGGGGGGGGGGGGGGGGGGGGGGGGGGGGGGGGGGGGGGGGGGGGGGGGGGGGGGGGGGGGGGGGGGGGGGGGGGGGGGGGGGGGGGGGGGGGGGGGGGGGGGGGGGGGGGGGGGGGGGGGGGGGGGGGGGGGGGGGGGGGGGGGGGGGGGGGGGGGGGGGGGGGGGGGGGGGGGGGGGGGGGGGGGGGGGGGGGGGGGGGGGGGGGGGGGGGGGGGGGGGGGGGGGGGGGGGGGGGGGGGGGGGGGGGGGGGGGGGGGGGGGGGGGGGGGGGGGGGGGGGGGGGGGGGGGGGGGGGGGGGGGGGGGGGGGGGGGGGGGGGGGGGGGGGGGGGGGGGGGGGGGGGGGGGGGGGGGGGGGGGGGGGGGGGGGGGGGGGGGGGGGGGGGGGGGGGGGGGGGGGGGGGGGGGGGGGGGGGGGGGGGGGGGGGGGGGGGGGGGGGGGGGGGGGGGGGGGGGGGGGGGGGGGGGGGGGGGGGGGGGGGGGGGGGGGGGGGGGGGGGGGGGGGGGGGGGGGGGGGGGGGGGGGGGGGGGGGGGGGGGGGGGGGGGGGGGGGGGGGGGGGGGGGGGGGGGGGGGGGGGGGGGGGGGGGGGGGGGGGGGGGGGGGGGGGGGGGGGGGGGGGGGGGGGGGGGGGGGGGGGGGGGGGGGGGGGGGGGGGGGGGGGGGGGGGGGGGGGGGGGGGGGGGGGGGGGGGGGGGGGGGGGGGGGGGGGGGGGGGGGGGGGGGGGGGGGGGGGGGGGGGGGGGGGGGGGGGGGGGGGGGGGGGGGGGGGGGGGGGGGGGGGGGGGGGGGGGGGGGGGGGGGGGGGGGGGGGGGGGGGGGGGGGGGGGGGGGGGGGGGGGGGGGGGGGGGGGGGGGGGGGGGGGGGGGGGGGGGGGGGGGGGGGGGGGGGGGGGGGGGGGGGGGGGGGGGGGGGGGGGGGGGGGGGGGGGGGGGGGGGGGGGGGGGGGGGGGGGGGGGGGGGGGGGGGGGGGGGGGGGGGGGGGGGGGGGGGGGGGGGGGGGGGGGGGGGGGGGGGGGGGGGGGGGGGGGGGGGGGGGGGGGGGGGGGGGGGGGGGGGGGGGGGGGGGGGGGGGGGGGGGGGGGGGGGGGGGGGGGGGGGGGGGGGGGGGGGGGGGGGGGGGGGGGGGGGGGGGGGGGGGGGGGGGGGGGGGGGGGGGGGGGGGGGGGGGGGGGGGGGGGGGGGGGGGGGGGGGGGGGGGGGGGGGGGGGGGGGGGGGGGGGGGGGGGGGGGGGGGGGGGGGGGGGGGGGGGGGGGGGGGGGGGGGGGGGGTACGCGAAGTTGCAGCTATGGCGAACTTTTAATCTAAACAAAACCCAAAGTCTAACGGTGCCCTAAGGGCTGTATATTGGAGGAAGAGAGGGGGAATTTCGTGGCCCTTGTTCGAGGGGTCCGAAATCAACCCTATCTCTTGTTTCCCCACACATACGGACTCTAAAAATAGCCTATACTAATGTAATTTCGAAATTACATGGGCCTGGCCCAATAAGAAGGTGACGTAGCACCTATAATAGCCTCTGGACGAAATTTATGAAGTGGCATCTTGTATATTTCATCCAAGGCTTCATGCACTCTTATGGTGGCCTCAAAGACCTGAAATCATCACTCGTAACTCCGTTCTTGTTCCCCTTGCGCATGCCATCATCTCCATGCTTTCTCTTGCTCCAATGTTCATCCTTCTCCAAGCTAGGCCCTTCATTTGTAAGCAAAACAAATGTATCCAATTTAGGCAACATCATATTCTCATGAACATTAGAATCATTACCAAGAAACAAAAGTACCTAGTAATTTAGTTGGCGTGCGCGAGCTCTAGTAATTGGTCCAGTATGTATAGCAGCAGGGGCTGTGGGTGTAACAATGGTATTGATGTCCTCATCATCCTCCCCTTCTTGGAATGAAGTCGTCCTCGACGGAAGTTCATCTTCCTCACCCAAATAAGGCTTCAAATCTGCAATGTTAAAAGTGGGACTAACACCAAAATCTGCAAGCAGCTCAAGTTTGTATGCATTATCATTTATTTTCTCTAACACCTTAAAGGGACCATCAACACGTGGCATTAGCTTTGATTTGCGCAAATCAGGAAATCTATCTTTACGCAAATGTAACCAAACAAGATCTCCAGGTGCAAATACAACATGTTTTCTACCCTTATCACCAGCAAGTTTATATTTAGCATTCATACGCTCAATGTTTTCCTTAGTTAACTCATGCATTTTTAAAATCAATTCAGCACGTTGTTTAGCATCAAAATTAACCTTCTCCGAAGATGGAAGAGGCAACAAATCAATAGGTGCACGAGGTAGGAAACCATACACAACTTCAAAAGGGCACATCTTAGTAGTAGAATGCAATGAACGATTATAAGCAAATTCAATATGAGGCAAGCATTCCTCCCACATTTTCTTATTATTCTTCCAAACAGCCCTAAGCATAGTAGACAATGTTCTATTGACTACTTCAGTTTGTCCATCAGTTTGGGGGTGACAAGTAGTACTAAAAAGCAGTTTAGTCCCCAACTTAGCCCATAAACATCTACAAAAGTGGCTAAGAAATTTAGTATCACGATCTAAAACAATAGTATTTGGCACACCATGCAAGCTAATAATTTCACGAAAGAACAAATCAGCAACATTAACAACATCATCGCTTTTATGACATGGTATAAAGTGTGCCATTTTCGAGAATCTATCCACGACAACAAATATGCTATCCCTCCCCTTCGTTGTTCGAGGTAATCCTAAAACAAAGTCCATAGATATATCCTCCCAAGGAACACTAGGTACAGGCAAAGGCATATATAAACCATGAGGATTGAGTCGTGACTTAGCTTTTTCACATGTAGTGCAGCGAGCAATAAAACGCTCAACATCCCGTCTCATCTTTGGCCGGGGGGGGGGGGGGGGGGGGGGGGGGGGGGGGGGGGGGGGGGGGGGGGGGGGGGGGGGGGGGGGGGGGGGGGGGGGGGGGGGGGGGGGGGGGGGGGGGGGGGGGGGGGGGGGGGGGGGGGGGGGGGGGGGGGGGGGGGGGGGGGGGGGGGGGGGGGGGGGGGGGGGGGGGGGGGGGGGGGGGGGGGGGGGGGGGGGGGGGGGGGGGGGGGGGGGGGGGGGGGGGGGGGGGGGGGGGGGGGGGGGGGGGGGGGGGGGGGGGGGGGGGGGGGGGGGGGGGGGGGGGGGGGGGGGGGGGGGGGGGGGGGGGGGGGGGGGGGGGGGGGGGGGGGGGGGGGGGGGGGGGGGGGGGGGGGGGGGGGGGGGGGGGGGGGGGGGGGGGGGGGGGGGGGGGGGGGGGGGGGGGGGGGGGGGGGGGGGGGGGGGGGGGGGGGGGGGGGGGGGGGGGGGGGGGGGGGGGGGGGGGGGGGGGGGGGGGGGGGGGGGGGGGGGGGGGGGGGGGGGGGGGGGGGGGGGGGGGGGGGGGGGGGGGGGGGGGGGGGGGGGGGGGGGGGGGGGGGGGGGGGGGGGGGGGGGGGGGGGGGGGGGGGGGGGGGGGGGGGGGGGGGGGGGGGGGGGGGGGGGGGGGGGGGGGGGGGGGGGGGGGGGGGGGGGGGGGGGGGGGGGGGGGGGGGGGGGGGGGGGGGGGGGGGGGGGGGGGGGGGGGGGGGGGGGGGGGGGGGGGGGGGGGGGGGGGGGGGGGGGGGGGGGGGGGGGGGGGGGGGGGGGGGGGGGGGGGGGGGGGGGGGGGGGGGGGGGGGGGGGGGGGGGGGGGGGGGGGGGGGGGGGGGGGGGGGGGGGGGGGGGGGGGGGGGGGGGGGGGGGGGGGGGGGGGGGGGGGGGGGGGGGGGGGGGGGGGGGGGGGGGGGGGGGGGGGGGGGGGGGGGGGGGGGGGGGGGGGGGGGGGGGGGGGGGGGGGGGGGGGGGGGGGGGGGGGGGGGGGGGGGGGGGGGGGGGGGGGGGGGGGGGGGGGGGGGGGGGGGGGGGGGGGGGGGGGGGGGGGGGGGGGGGGGGGGGGGGGGGGGGGGGGGGGGGGGGGGGGGGGGGGGGGGGGGGGGGGGGGGGGGGGGGGGGGGGGGGGGGGGGGGGGGGGGGGGGGGGGGGGGGGGGGGGGGGGGGGGGGGGGGGGGGGGGGGGGGGGGGGGGGGGGGGGGGGGGGGGGGGGGGGGGGGGGGGGGGGGGGGGGGGGGGGGGGGGGGGGGGGGGGGGGGGGGGGGGGGGGGGGGGGGGGGGGGGGGGGGGGGCACACAAAAGCATAGCAAACAGATTTGCTGAAATCTAGCTCATCAATATCATATTTGGTGGCAAATAAACATGCACTTTTCAATTTAATTTCAGAAGCAACACTAGATGGTTTATTATTAGGCTTCATTTGTTGCTCAAATTCTTTTGCCACAATCTGATTTTCACTCTTATTCTTCTCCTGTTGTGCTTTATTAGCTCTATTAATATCATCTTTCAAAATGGAATCGGGAGTCATAGGAAGCAAAGTAATATTTTTATCCTTATGAACAAGAGTATAGTGATTGTTTCTACCATGGTGTACAGAATTTTTATCAAATTGCCATGGTCTACCAAGTAATAAGGAACATGCTTGCATAGGTACCACATCACAATCAACATAATCAGCATATGTAGAGATACTAAAATGCACACGAACAGTACGTGTTACCTTAACCTTGCCGCTGTTGTTGAACCATTGGATGTAGTAAGGATGTGGATGTGGTCTTGTGGTGAGAGAAAGCTTCTCCACCATCTCCATGCTAGCCAAGTTGTTGCAGCTTCCTCCGTCTATTATGACGCGCACAAAACGTTCCTTCACAACTCCCTTGGTATGGAACAAATTGTGCCTCTGATTTTGCGGGGGGGGGGGGGGGGGGGGGGGGGGGGGGGGGGGGGGGGGGGGGGGGGGGGGGGGGGGGGGGGGGGGGGGGGGGGGGGGGGGGGGGGGGGGGGGGGGGGGGGGGGGGGGGGGGGGGGGGGGGGGGGGGGGGGGGGGGGGGGGGGGGGGGGGGGGGGGGGGGGGGGGGGGGGGGGGGGGGGGGGGGGGGGGGGGGGGGGGGGGGGGGGGGGGGGGGGGGGGGGGGGGGGGGGGGGGGGGGGGGGGGGGGGGGGGGGCAACGACGACAAATAATATCACTTGTGTGCCCTGTTGATGCCATGGAAGAAGCAGAACTCTGTGCAGGCCCAGCAGGTGCGCTCTTGGCAGATAATGGTGGTTGTGCCTGTTTTCTTGTATCACGACTGGAGGAGACACCTGATTGAGGTGCTGGTGCAGTTGAAGTAGAAGATGCACGCGGTGTCCATGATGAAGGTCGGCCTGCAGAAAAGTTAGTTCGCGCCAATGCTTGTCGATCCTGCACTTCACGTTCAGCTTTACAAGCAAGATGGAATAAACGAGTGATATTAGTATACTCCTTATAGTCTAGAATGGTCTGAATCTCTCTATTTAATCCACCCAGAAAACGTGCAAGCATAGCTTCATTCTCCTCAACAATACCACATCTAATCATGCCAGTTTGTAATTCCTGATAATATTCTTCTACAGAATTTTTTCCTTGTCTTAAGCGCTGTAATTTCTGAAGCAATTCACGTTGATAATATGGTGGAACCCAACGAGTACGCATAGCAGTTTTCAAAGCAGCCCAAGTAGTTGGAATAGGATATAATCTACAATGTTCAGACCACCATACACATGCAAAACTAGTGAAAGCACAAACAGCAGCGGCAACCCGTCTCTCCTCGGGATATTGTAAACATGTAAATCGTTGTTCAGTTTCTAACTCCCAAGTAAGATATATATCAGGAACATATCTACCCTCGAAAGGTGGAATATTCAATTTCAGTTTAGGAAGATGGTCATGATCTCGTACCTGAGGGAAAGCCCTACCATTGTGATTATTTGCATGTGGACGACCTGGTGGTTGTGGTGCAGGTGGTTGCACGTAGTTCTGATTTTGAGCAACCTCATCCGTTTGGTAACCTCATCCTCGTAATGGTCCTCCACCTCTGCAGTAGCAGCAGGAGCGGCGGGAGCATCAACAGCGGCACCAGAATTTGGCCCAGGGTCAATGGGAATGCGCTATGGTTGTCCCACTTGATTTGGAAAGCAACGTTGTTGTTGTTGTAGAGGTGCGTTAGGGGTAGCCGGTGGTGGTGGTCGAAGACGCGCGAGCAATTCATTAAACTTGTTATCGAGCTTTGTTTCGAACGTCTTATCCATGCCATCTATCTTCTCCATGGCCTCTTCAAATCTGTTTAGCACATCTTGCACCTGTCCACTCATCATTTGCTGAAATTTATCATGCATCTCCTTATTTTTGATGTTCTCTCAGTCAGTCTGGTCGGCTTGTGATCCTGCCATGGTTAGCAGCTATAGAAACACACAAGAATATGATCCTACAGACTAATAACAAGAGGTGGTGGTGGATGTCACAAATCCGTCAAGCAAATCTCAAATTCTTACCAGTTCTTACCCAGCAGCAGGCGGTGATCGGCAACCGTCGTAGTCAAAACTCTCAAAGCTTGGATAGAGCGATTACCAGGGAGAGTCAAACGCACGACGTAGATGTATGTGGAGCTAGGAAGGCTTATAATATGGTAGCAAAAAGGTTCAGCAATAATCAATTCAGAGATGCAAAGTTGAATAAATGCTCAACGACGGTA
>JAAAWM010008957.1:0-18180 GCA_036873465.1 Thinopyrum obtusiflorum
GTTCAGGATGGGGGCGGTGGTCGCCGGCGGTGGCGGGGCGTTGGCGGGGCGGTGGCGTGGGGATCGCCGGAGAAAAAGCTCGGCACGGGGGGGCCTAGAGGGATGGCCGGGGCGGCGGCGGACCGGCGGTGGGGAGTGTTTTTGGGGCGGGCGGGGCGGCGCACCGCCGGCCGCGAGCGGCGGGGGGTTGCTGTTTGGCCGGCTCAGGGGGTGGAGGTTGAAGATGAACCGCAGGCCCTTGATTTTGTATCCAACGGCTGCAAAATCAACTAACCAGAGATGAAAAAGTCAGTCGACCGATGTGTAGCCTCACCTTGCTAGTGCGTTCGGTTTCGACAGGAAAATTCAGTTTCGACAGTTAAGTTCAGTTTCGACAGTTAAGTTCAGTTTCGACAGTTAAGTTCAGAGATGACCGGCTGATGTATTTTACATCTAGCACTTTGTGGTTATGTATTTTATGTCATGTATTGGAGATGCTATTAGAATTCCACTCAGGTTAACGTTGTTCATTGTCTCTCTTGTCCTGCTTCAGCCTCGGTGTCGTACAACTCACCGGAGCTGCTCCAATGACGAAACCCTCCATCACAGTGGAGCAGTACCTCGGGCTCCATCTCCAGACGCCTAAGATCTTCTTCCCTCCTCCAACAGCCGGGGGGGGGGGGGGGGGGGGGGGGGGGGGGGGGGGGGGGGGGGGGGGGGGGGGGGGGGGGGGGGGGGGGGGGGGGGGGGGGGGGGGGGGGGGGGGGGGGGGGGGGGGGGGGGGGGGGGGGGGGGGGGGGGGGGGGGGGGGGGGGGGGGGGGGGGGGGGGGGGGGGGGGGGGGGGGGGGGGGGGGGGGGGGGGGGGGGGGGGGGGGGGGGGGGGGGGGGGGGGGGGGGGGGGGGGGGGGGGGGGGGGGGGGGGGGGGGGGGGGGGGGGGGGGGGGGGGGGGGGGGGGGGGGGGGGGGGGGGGGGGGGGGGGGGGGGGGGGGGGGGGGGGGGGGGGGGGGGGGGGGGGGGGGGGGGGGGGGGGGGGGGGGGGGGGGGGGGGGGGGGGGGGGGGGGGGGGGGGGGGGGGGGGGGGGGGGGGGGGGGGGGGGGGGGGGGGGGGGGGGGGGGGGGGGGGGGGGGGGGGGGGGGGGGGGGGGGGGGGGGGGGGGGGGGGGGGGGGGGGGGGGGGGGGGGGGGGGGGGGGGGGGGGGGGGGGGGGGGGGGGGGGGGGGGGGGGGGGGGGGGGGGGGGGGGGGGGGGGGGGGGGGGGGGGGGGGGGGGGGGGGGGGGGGGGGGGGGGGGGGGGGGGGGGGGGGGGGGGGGGGGGGGGGGGGGGGGGGGGGGGGGGGGGGGGGGGGGGGGGGGGGGGGGGGGGGGGGGGGGGGGGGGGGGGGGGGGGGGGGGGGGGGGGGGGGGGGGGGGGGGGGGGGGGGGGGGGGGGGGGGGGGGGGGGGGGGGGGGGGGGGGGGGGGGGGGGGGGGGGGGGGGGGGGGGGGGGGGGGGGGGGGGGGGGGGGGGGGGGGGGGGGGGGGGGGGGGGGGGGGGGGGGGGGGGGGGGGGGGGGGGGGGGGGGGGGGGGGGGGGGGGGGGGGGGGGGGGGGGGGGGGGGGGGGGGGGGGGGGGGGGGGGGGGGGGGGGGGGGGGGGGGGGGGGGGGGGGGGGGGGGGGGGGGGGGGGGGGGGGGGGGGGGGGGGGGGGGGGGGGGGGGGGGGGGGGGGGGGGGGGGGGGGGGGGGGGGGGGGGGGGGGGGGGGGGGGGGGGGGGGGGGGGGGGGGGGGGGGGGGGGGGGGGGGGGGGGGGGGGGGGGGGGGGGGGGGGGGGGGGGGGGGGGGGGGGGGGGGGGGGGGGGGGGGGGGGGGGGGGGGGGGGGGGGGGGGGGGGGGGGGGGGGGGGGGGGGGGGGGGGGGGGGGGGGGGGGGGGGGGGGGGGGGGGGGGGGGGGGGGGGGGGGGGGGGGGGGGGGGGGGGGGGGGGGGGGGGGGGGGGGGGGGGGGGGGGGGGGGGGGGGGGGGGGGGGGGGGGGGGGGGGGGGGGGGGGGGGGGGGGGGGGGGGGGGGGGGGGGGGGGGGGGGGGGGGGGGGGGGGGGGGGGGGGGGGGGGGGGGGGGGGGGGGGGGGGGGGGGGGGGGGGGGGGGGGGGGGGGGGGGGGGGGGGGGGGGGGGGGGGGGGGGGGGGGGGGGGGGGGGGGGGGGGGGGGGGGGGGGGGGGGGGGGGGGGGGGGGGGGGGGGGGGGGGGGGGGGGGGGGGGGGGGGGGGGGGGGGGGGGGGGGGGGGGGGGGGGGGGGGGGGGGGGGGGGGGGGGGGGGGGGGGGGGGGGGGGGGGGGGGGGGGGGGGGGGGGGGGGGGGGGGGGGGGGGGGGGGGGGGGGGGGGGGGGGGGGGGGGGGGGGGGGGGGGGGGGGGGGGGGGGGGGGGGGGGGGGGGGGGGGGGGGGGGGGGGGGGGGGGGGGGGGGGGGGGGGGGGGGGGGGGGGGGGGGGGGGGGGGGGGGGGGGGGGGGGGGGGGGGGGGGGGGGGGGGGGGGGGGGGGGGGGGGGGGGGGGGGGGGGGGGGGGGGGGGGGGGGGGGGGGGGGGGGGGGGGGGGGGGGGGGGGGGGGGGGGGGGGGGGGGGGGGGGGGGGGGGGGGGGGGGGGGGGGGGGGGGGGGGGGGGGGGGGGGGGGGGGGGGGGGGGGGGGGGGGGGGGGGGGGGGGGGGGGGGGGGGGGGGGGGGGGGGGGGGGGGGGGGGGGGGGGGGGGGGGGGGGGGGGGGGGGGGGGGGGGGGGGGGGGGGGGGGGGGGGGGGGGGGGGGGGGGGGGGGGGGGGGGGGGGGGGGGGGGGGGGGGGGGGGGGGGGGGGGGGGGGGGGGGGGGGGGGGGGGGGGGGGGGGGGGGGGGGGGGGGGGGGGGGGGGGGGGGGGGGGGGGGGGGGGGGGGGGGGGGGGGGGGGGGGGGGGGGGGGGGGGGGGGGGGGGGGGGGGGGGGGGGGGGGGGGGGGGGGGGGGGGGGGGGGGGGGGGGGGGGGGGGGGGGGGGGGGGGGGGGGGGGGGGGGGGGGGGGGGGGGGGGGGGGGGGGGGGGGGGGGGGGGGGGGGGGGGGGGGGGGGGGGGGGGGGGGGGGGGGGGGGGGGGGGGGGGGGGGGGGGGGGGGGGGGGGGGGGGGGGGGGGGGGGGGAGCAACACTATCATATACGTGAGCCAAAAGGCGCTAACGGTCCCGGGCCAGGTAAGGTGGCACCCGTGGGAATACCGTGCGTGAGGCCGCAAAGTGATATGATGTGTTACATGCTAGATTGCTGTGACTTAGGATCAGGGTCCTGAAAGGATAGACAAAGTCGGTTTACAGATAAGGGAATCTTCATATTTGATCGCCAAGCTTGCCTTCCACACCAAGGAGAGTCCCATCCGGACACGGGTAAAGTCTTCGGTCTTTGTATCTTCACAGCCCATTAGTCCGACCCATGTCCAACAGGCCAGAAGCCCGAGGACCCATTAGTCTAGGACTCCCTCAGTAGCTCCTGAACCAGGCTTCAATGACGAGGTGTCCGGCGCGCAGATTGTCTTCGGCATTGCAAGGCGGGTTCCCCTCTCCGAATACTCCAAGATAGTCTTCGGACGCAACGAACGTGTCCGGATCTACAACACAAGTACCACACACACAGCCGTAGAGAGTATAATATTTCACGAGTCCAATCTGCTGACAACTTTTTGTAACGTGACATCAAGCTTGTCCGGTCGTTATTTCGAACCATTTCTTGTCCTGCCGTTCCACGTTTCGAGGCGTGGTTTTTATTGGCACGTCTTGTCAAAGCAGAAATCGTGTCCCCTTATTCCGGGATTCTCATCAATACAAGCGTGGGTAACCCAACCGTCCCATTGGGATGATTTCTTAGGAATAGGCAGGTTTTCAGGCTTAGGAGGAGGCGTCCGATACCCGTTGCCTTTATGAAGGAGCCAAGGGCCGTCTCTTTTTACGCCAAACCTCTCCTCAGCCTTTCCAACCTCGGGTTCTAGCACCCAAGGTTTGACTTCATTGCTTCAAGCTTCCCAATCATGTCCGGACCCAGCCCATAGGGCCGATGGGTGGCTTCCTCTGTCACAGAGGAGGACATTGTGAAGTTTCGGGCGGCCAGATACCTGACCGTGGAGATCCTCCACAGGCTTCCTGCTCAAGGACAGGTTATTCCGACTCCCAGATCCGGCGAGAGGGTCGTATTCATCTCTCACTTCCTCCGAGGTCTAGGATTCGCTCTTCACCCCTTCGTCTGGGGCTCATGTTTTATTACGGACTAGATTTTCACGATCTAGCCCCAGATTCTTTCCTCCACGTCTCGGCGTTTATCATCACGTGCGAGGCCTTCCTCCGAATCCCCCCACACTTCGGCTTATGGCTCAAGACCTTTAGTGTGAAGCCGAAGGTAGTCGACGGGGAATAGGCGGAGTACGGCGGTGCTGTGGTAAGCAAGCTTACCAACACTCTCTGGCCAGAAGGCTCTTCCACCGAAACTTCCAACCAATTGCAGCGGGAGTGGTTTTACATCACGGAACCCCGCGGTACCAAGTGGGCAGCTATACCTGCGTTCCGTTCAGGCCCTCCGTTACAACTTGCATCATGGATTAATAAGGGGCTGGACTGGGGATCAGTTGATGACGTGCAGACTCTACCGAGCCGCATCTGAACCCTCCTTGAGAAGGACATCAATCTTGTCAACGTGATTCATGTAATGCTAGTCCGTTGAGCCCTGCCGTGCCAGCGTAGGCCTCTCCATATGTGGGAGTTTAATCCGGAAGGACCACAGACCCTCCAACACTTTTTCGGCACTACGCACAAAGGAATGTTGAAGTTGTTTTTTGGGAAACGAAAATAGTGGCCGGACATCACCGAGGACATCGGCCTCGACTGCAACCATCCGGATACCTCAATAAGCGCTTTACTTCCGAACACTTTGTAGTTAAGTATGCCGTAATATGTTACTGAGCAAACTATCTTCTTCCAAGGCTGGATAAAGAAAGCGGAGCGAATTAGGTGTTCTACCCCCTTCCCGAAGACTCAGCGGATCCCATGCTAACAAGGATGCTGGCCCCGGCACCGCATCAGGTGCCTGTGAAGGAGGACAAGGCGGAGAGCGGGAGGACCAAAGGTGGCCTCCATCCCGAAGGTATATCAGACATTGTGTCCGGGGGAATCAAGATTCCATCGTCCGAAGACAAAAGTGAAGAAGAAGTCAACGTCTCTTCTCCCCATGGAAAAAAGGGCCGCCTCCGAAGGTTGGGAGGAAAAGGCTCCTAAGCGAGGCAAGATGCCTCTGTTGTATGGCTCGGGCTTGGAGGACGACGTCATCGCGCAGTCCCACAGATAGGACAAACCTCTGGGCAAATCATAAGCGAACAAGGGTGTTTTAAATGTACCCCGTTCTTTTCCTGTGACCGAGGTAACATCTAGAATATATGTTTTTTGCAGCTCGGCACACAGTCTTCTTCAACAATCCTCTTCCTCGGGGGATCTTCTCTCATAGATGATGGAAAGCGAGACGCCTCCACCGGTCTCCTCACCCAATAGGGTGGACACTTTGAGGTGTCATCGTGGAGGGTCTCTCCTTACAGCCCGGTTTACCGGACTCCTGCTAGCCCAGTTACTACTGTTCCGGAACACCTAGACTGGCCGGCATGTGTCCCACTTCGTTCATGTGTCTGTCCCTTCGGGGAAATGTCATGCGGTGACTTGCAGAGTCCTGCTAGCCTGCTATAGCCCGCGTTCCCGGAGTCCTGTTAGCCCAGTTGCTACAGCCCGGATTCCCACGCTGATGACCGACACGTTCGAGGCTGGGTCATGTATGCATGTCCCCGTAAGTTAGTGGGGGGGGGGGGGGGGGGGGGGGGGGGGGGGGGGGGGGGGGGGGGGGGGGGGGGGGGGGGGGGGGGGGGGGGGGGGGGGGGGGGGGGGGGGGGGGGGGGGGGGGGGGGGGGGGGGGGGGGGGGGGGGGGGGGGGGGGGGGGGGGGGGGGGGGGGGGGGGGGGGGGGGGGGGGGGGGGGGGGGGGGGGGGGGGGGGGGGGGGGGGGGGGGGGGGGGGGGGGGGGGGGGGGGGGGGGGGGGGGGGGGGGGGGGGGGGGGGGGGGGGGGGGGGGGGGGGGGGGGGGGGGGGGGGGGGGGGGGGGGGGGGGGGGGGGGGGGGGGGGGGGGGGGGGGGGGGGGGGGGGGGGGGGGGGGGGGGGGGGGGGGGGGGGGGGGGGGGGGGGGGGGGGGGGGGGGGGGGGGGGGGGGGGGGGGGGGGGGGGGGGGGGGGGGGGGGGGGGGGGGGGGGGGGGGGGGGGGGGGGGGGGGGGGGGGGGGGGGGGGGGGGGGGGGGGGGGGGGGGGGGGGGGGGGGGGGGGGGGGGGGGGGGGGGGGGGGGGGGGGGGGGGGGGGGGGGGGGGGGGGGGGGGGGGGGGGGGGGGGGGGGGGGGGGGGGGGGGGGGGGGGGGGGGGGGGGGGGGGGGGGGGGGGGGGGGGGGGGGGGGGGGGGGGGGGGGGGGGGGGGGGGGGGGGGGGGGGGGGGGGGGGGGGGGGGGGGGGGGGGGGGGGGGGGGGGGGGGGGGGGGGGGGGGGGGGGGGGGGGGGGGGGGGGGGGGGGGGGGGGGGGGGGGGGGGGGGGGGGGGGGGGGGGGGGGGGGGGGGGGGGGGGGGGGGGGGGGGGGGGGGGGGGGGGGGGGGGGGGGGGGGGGGGGGGGGGGGGGGGGGGGGGGGGGGGGGGGGGGGGGGGGGGGGGGGGGGGGGGGGGGGGGGGGGGGGGGGGGGGGGGGGGGGGGGGGGGGGGGGGGGGGGGGGGGGGGGGGGGGGGGGGGGGGGGGGGGGGGGGGGGGGGGGGGGGGGGGGGGGGGGGGGGGGGGGGGGGGGGGGGGGGGGGGGGGGGGGGGGGGGGGGGGGGGGGGGGGGGGGGGGGGGGGGGGGGGGGGGGGGGGGGGGGGGGGGGGGGGGGGGGGGGGGGGGGGGGGGGGGGGGGGGGGGGGGGGGGGGGGGGGGGGGGGGGGGGGGGGGGGGGGGGGGGGGGGGGGGGGGGGGGGGGGGGGGGGGGGGGGGGGGGGGGGGGGGGGGGGGGGGGGGGGGGGGGGGGGGGGGGGGGGGGGGGGGGGGGGGGGGGGGGGGGGGGGGGGGGGGGGGGGGGGGGGGGGGGGGGGGGGGGGGGGGGGGGGGGGGGGGGGGGGGGGGGGGGGGGGGGGGGGGGGGGGGGGGGGGGGGGGGGGGGGGGGGGGGGGGGGGGGGGGGGGGGGGGGGGGGGGGGGGGGGGGGGGGGGGGGGGGGGGGGGGGGGGGGGGGGGGGGGGGGGGGGGGGGGGGGGGGGGGGGGGGGGGGGGGGGGGGGGGGGGGGGGGGGGGGGGGGGGGGGGGGGGGGGGGGGGGGGGGGGGGGGGGGGGGGGGGGGGGGGGGGGGGGGGGGGGGGGGGGGGGGGGGGGGGGGGGGGGGGGGGGGGGGGGGGGGGGGGGGGGGGGGGGGGGGGGGGGGGGGGGGGGGGGGGGGGGGGGGGGGGGGGGGGGGGGGGGGGGGGGGGGGGGGGGGGGGGGGGGGGGGGGGGGGGGGGGGGGGGGGGGGGGGGGGGGGGGGGGGGGGGGGGGGGGGGGGGGGGGGGGGGGGGGGGGGGGGGGGGGGGGGGGGGGGGGGGGGGGGGGGGGGGGGGGGGGGGGGGGGGGGGGGGGGGGGGGGGGGGGGGGGGGGGGGGGGGGGGGGGGGGGGGGGGGGGGGGGGGGGGGGGGGGGGGGGGGGGGGGGGGGGGGGGGGGGGGGGGGGGGGGGGGGGGGGGGGGGGGGGGGGGGGGGGGGGGGGGGGGGGGGGGGGGGGGGGGGGGGGGGGGGGGGGGGGGGGGGGGGGGGGGGGGGGGGGGGGGGGGGGGGGGGGGGGGGGGGGGGGGGGGGGGGGGGGGGGGGGGGGGGGGGGGGGGGGGGGGGGGGGGGGGGGGGGGGGGGGGGGGGGGGGGGGGGGGGGGGGGGGGGGGGGGGGGGGGGGGGGGGGGGGGGGGGGGGGGGGGGGGGGGGGGGGGGGGGGGGGGGGGGGGGGGGGGGGGGGGGGGGGGGGGGGGGGGGGGGGGGGGGGGGGGGGGGGGGGGGGGGGGGGGGGGGGGGGGGGGGGGGGGGGGGGGGGGGGGGGGGGGGGGGGGGGGGGGGGGGGGGGGGGGGGGGGGGGGGGGGGGGGGGGGGGGGGGGGGGGGGGGGGGGGGGGGGGGGGGGGGGGGGGGGGGGGGGGGGGGGGGGGGGGGGGGGGGGGGGGGGGGGGGGGGGGGGGGGGGGGGGGGGGGGGGGGGGGGGGGGGGGGGGGGGGGGGGGGGGGGGGGGGGGGGGGGGGGGGGGGGGGGGGGGGGGGGGGGGGGGGGGGGGGGGGGGGGGGGGGGGGGGGGGGGGGGGGGGGGGGGGGGGGGGGGGGGGGGGGGGGGGGGGGGGGGGGGGGGGGGGGGGGGGGGGGGGGGGGGGGGGGGGGGGGGGGGGGGGGGGGGGGGGGGGGGGGGGGGGGGGGGGGGGGGGGGGGGGGGGGGGGGGGGGGGGGGGGGGGGGGGGGGGGGGGGGGGGGGGGGGGGGGGGGGGGGGGGGGGGGGGGGGGGGGGGGGGGGGGGGGGGGGGGGGGGGGGGGGGGGGGGGGGGGGGGGGGGGGGGGGGGGGGGGGGGGGGGGGGGGGGGGGGGGGGGGGGGGGGGGGGGGGGGGGGGGGGGGGGGGGGGGGGGGGGGGGGGGGGGGGGGGGGGGGGGGGGGGGGGGGGGGGGGGGGGGGGGGGGGGGGGGGGGGGGGGGGGGGGGGGGGGGGGGGGGGGGGGGGGGGGGGGGGGGGGGGGGGGGGGGGGGGGGGGGGGGGGGGGGGGGGGGGGGGGGGGGGGGGGGGGGGGGGGGGGGGGGGGGGGGGGGGGGGGGGGGGGGGGGGGGGGGGGGGGGGGGGGGGGGGGGGGGGGGGGGGGGGGGGGGGGGGGGGGGGGGGGGGGGGGGGGGGGGGGGGGGGGGGGGGGGGGGGGGGGGGGGGGGGGGGGGGGGGGGGGGGGGGGGGGGGGGGGGGGGGGGGGGGGGGGGGGGGGGGGGGGGGGGGGGGGGGGGGGGGGGGGGGGGGGGGGGGGGGGGGGGGGGGGGGGGGGGGGGGGGGGGGGGGGGGGGGGGGGGGGGGGGGGGGGGGGGGGGGGGGGGGGGGGGGGGGGGGGGGGGGGGGGGGGGGGGGGGGGGGGGGGGGGGGGGGGGGGGGGGGGGGGGGGGGGGGGGGGGGGGGGGGGGGGGGGGGGGGGGGGGGGGGGGGGGGGGGGGGGGGGGGGGGGGGGGGGGGGGGGGGGGGGGGGGGGGGGGGGGGGGGGGGGGGGGGGGGGGGGGGGGGGGGGGGGGGGGGGGGGGGGGGGGGGGGGGGGGGGGGGGGGGGGGGGGGGGGGGGGGGGGGGGGGGGGGGGGGGGGGGGGGGGGGGGGGGGGGGGGGGGGGGGGGGGGGGGGGGGGGGGGGGGGGGGGGGGGGGGGGGGGGGGGGGGGGGGGGGGGGGGGGGGGGGGGGGGGGGGGGGGGGGGGGGGGGGGGGGGGGGGGGGGGGGGGGGGGGGGGGGGGGGGGGGGGGGGGGGGGGGGGGGGGGGGGGGGGGGGGGGGGGGGGGGGGGGGGGGGGGGGGGGGGGGGGGGGGGGGGGGGGGGGGGGGGGGGGGGGGGGGGGGGGGGGGGGGGGGGGGGGGGGGGGGGGGGGGGGGGGGGGGGGGGGGGGGGGGGGGGGGGGGGGGGGGGGGGGGGGGGGGGGGGGGGGGGGGGGGGGGGGGGGAGTTGACTTTGAAGCACATCCAATTTGGATTCCTTGACGGAGTCGGTACCCTCATGCATATCAATCAAAGTATCCCAAATTTCCTTTGCATTCTCAAGACGGCTGATTTTGTTGAATTCTTCAGGGCACAATCCGTTGAAGAGGATATCGCAAGCTTGAGCATTGTATTGCAACATTTTCAACTCTTCCACGGTAGCTTCACGGTTTGGTTCTCTCCCATCAAAGAATTCAACTCGCAAACCAATACACACAATAGCCCAAACGACGGGGTTATGTCCAAGAATATGCATTTTCATCATATGCTTCCAACTAGCAAAATTAGTACCATCAAAGTAAGGATCTCTACGGTGGTAATTTCCCTCGCTAGACACCATACTCTCCTAGGTTGTGAAACCAAGGCTATGATCACCAAAAGCTATGGAAATCAAGGCAAATGGAGACCAAAGCTCTGATACCACTTGTAGGATCGAAAGTATGTCTAGAGGGGGGGTGATTAGACTACTTAACCAAATAAAAACCTAGCCTTTTCCCAATTTTAAGTCTTGGCAGATTTTAGCAACTTGGCACACGTCAAGCAATCAACCTACACATGCAAGTCTAAGAGTATAGCAGCGGAATGTAAAACATTTGCATATGAAGGTAACGGGAGGAGTTTGGAGGGAGCAAACGCAATGTAGACACGGAGATTTTTGGCGTGGTTCCGATAGGTGGTGCTATCGTACATCCACGTTGATGGAGACTTCAACCCATGAAGGGTAACGATTGCGCGAGTCCATGGAGTGCTCCACCCACGAAGGTCCACGAAGAAGCAACCTTGTCTATCCCACCATGGCCATCGCCCACAAAGGACTTGCCTCACTCGGGTAGATCTTCACGAAGTAGGCGATCTCCTTGCCCTTACAAACTCCTTGGTTCAACTCCACAATCTTGACGGAGGCTCCCAAGTGACACCTAACCAATCTAGGAGACACCACTCTCCAAAAGGTAATAGTTGTTGTGTTGATGATGAACTCCTTGCTCTTGTGCTTCAAATGATAGTCTCCCCAACACTCAACTCTCTCTCACAGATTTGGATTTGGTGGAAAGATGATTTGAGTGGAAAGCAGCTTGGGGAAGGCTAGAGATCAAGATTCATATGATTGGAATGGAATATCTTGGTCTCAATACATGAGTAGGTGGTTCTCTCTTAGAAAATGTATACTGGAAGTGTAGGCACGTTCTGATGGCTCTCTCCACGAATGAAGAGTGGGTGGGGGGGGGGGGGGGGGGGGGGGGGGGGGGGGGGGGGGGGGGGGGGGGGGGGGGGGGGGGGGGGGGGGGGGGGGGGGGGGGGGGGGGGGGGGGGGGGGGGGGGGGGGGGGGGGGGGGGGGGGGGGGGGGGGGGGGGGGGGGGGGGGGGGGGGGGGGGGGGGGGGGGGGGGGGGGGGGGGGGGGGGGGGGGGGGGGGGGGGGGGGGGGGGGGGGGGGGGGGGGGGGGGGGGGGGGGGGGGGGGGGGGGGGGGGGGGGGGGGGGGGGGGGGGGGGGGGGGGTCGCTCATCTCGGTTGGACCGAAACGTTACGAAAGGGAGACAGAGAGTTTGCATTGCGAACTCGGTGGGACCGATCGCATATCTCGGTGAGGCCGAGATTATTGCAATAGGCAACAGAGAGTTTGCAATCCCATCTCGGTGAGACCGAGATCCCTATCGGTGAGACCGAAAAGACTAGGGTTTTGGCAGTGGCTATGTCAAGTGAACTCGGTGGCGCCGGATAGAAGATTTTGGTGGGGCCGAGTTTGACTTTTGGTTTGGGACATATGTGGATATGAGAAAGTGGTTGAGGGCTTTGGAGCATATCACTAAGCACTTTGAGCAAGAAACCCATTAAGCAACACCTCATCCCCTTTTAATAGTATTGGCTTTCCTATGGACTCAATGTGATCTTGGATCACTGAAAATAGAAAATGTAGAGTCCTGAGCTTTGAGCTTGAGCCAATCCTTTGTTCTTAGCATCTTGAAGGGGTTCCACATCCTCTTGTCCACGCCACTCCATTGTTGAACTTATCTGAAACATACTAGGTAGAAGTATTAGTCCAACAAGAGATATGTTGACATTAATTACCAAAATCACCCAGGGAGCACTTGTGCTTTCAATCTCCCCCTTTTTGGTAATTGATGACAACATACATCAAAGCTTTAGATATAGATATAGAGAATAACAAGTAAAGCTTTGGAAAGACATGTAACATGCATAGGCTCCCCCTACATGTATGCAATCATGTAAATATGGAATATAGGAGCATGTGAATGCATAAGCATGACAGAGTAAGCAATGTGTCACATGTATCTTGGCTATATGCATCATAGCAAAAGGTGTGAATATAGGAAATATACCTTCATGTTCATGAGTCCTTCTTGCAAACAATATGTACATCAGCAAGATATACTCATGCGCATGAGTGTGATGCATATACTTACCTTGTGGTCTTGAGCTAGCTTTGGAAGAGATGAACCTGGGTAAACAAGGTTAGATAACACAGATACATCTATTAAGCAGAGCAAGAACAGCAAACCACAAGAGTACCAAGATTGGGATGACATGTAGAGAGTGAGTACTAGGTACTCTATTGGATATACACATGTCCCCAAAGGTAAGGATATGCAATGAATTCAAAGATTTTCTTCCCTTAGATGTCTTGCTCCCCCTGAATCTTGTATGGGATACTGGGATAAGATAGGGAACAGAAAACCAGAGCAAATGCAAACAACCAAATAAACACAGATATGAACATGACTTTCCCCTCTTGAAGACATGTTTCTTCTCTCCTCTTGAACACCAAGCATCTGGGGCTTAATGTGATTCCTCTTTCCCCCTGTTGAAGAACTCTCTCCCCCTGTTAAAGTGATTAAGCTTTGATGTGATCTCAAGCTTTGATGTGATCTCTCTCTCCCCCTTTGATGTCAATTTCCAAGAAGGGATCTTCTTAGAGTGAGAGTCAAAATAGGTTTGGTCCTTGAGGCACAGAGCAAAGCAGCATAGAGAATATGATGCTGGTAGAGGACAAGAGTCATCGAGTGGAGCTGGAGCAAAAATGCAGGATCAAGTGGCAAGTTGTCTTTTCTGCAGTGAAATCGGTGGCACCGAGTTGTGTGCTTCGGTTGGACCGAAAGCAACAGACCGGTGTGACCGAGTTCATCACAGAGAAAACACTTGTCACCTCAGCTCACTAGGCAGGTAAAATCTCACAAGGATTTGCAATGAATTAACTGAAGGATTTGCAATGAATTGGATGCAGGGCATGCAGAACAAAGAAAAGAAAGGAAGTCTAGATGAAGTTTTTTTTGAAAGGGGAAATATATATGCATGAGACAAATGCAAGTGCACAGAGAAACACAAGAGAACTTCATCAAGAATTGGTCGGCGACAAAGTCACCTATGTTAGAGTATATTGACTTAGGAGTCAAGTGAGATCACTTGATCATAGGTCATACTCATCGTTTAAGCTCAAAATGGGGTTACCATTTTTCGTTTAAGCATCTTGATGTATTCACATCTTGTTGAGTTGCTTTGACCCATGACTTGGAGTAAAGCTTCTCTAAGATGGAACAACATACCTTGGGTGGTGGTGTTGATCTTGATCATGTAGTTGAACTTGTGTGGGATGCTCAAGGTTGATGTAGCTCATCAAAAGTTGGGAGCACCACTTGGAATTGGAGTTCATCTACCTACATGGGTTAGTTTTGCAAGGAATAGCACTTGTGTATCCAAAATGACAATCATGAAACTTGATACCAAATGAAATTTGATATATATAATTTGTCAAAGGATATGTTGAAGGATTTCATGCTTCCTTGGCATCAACCACCATTGTGTAGAGACTTGGTGATGTAGAGATTGCTCAAGATGTGAGTGAGTTGCAATCTCATAGATTTAGATTCATCCAAGTACCTACAAGGGTTAGATAGCATGCAAGGGTGCAAATATATCCAAGACATATGAATATCATCATAAGAGAAGTATCAAGGATTAGTCATAGGCTCATGCCTTGCATGTATCCACATGGAGTTCCTACTCCAAGTTTGAAGCATCAATGATGTTCAATTCTCCTCTCAAACGGCAAAATACTTTCTCATCAAGTGGTTTGGTGAATATATCCGCCAATTGCTTATCGGTACGAACATGCTTAAGATCAATGTCCCCTTTAGCTACATGATCTCGAATGAAATGATGACGAACTTCAATATGCTTAGTTCGAGAATGTTGCACGGGATTGTGAGCAATCTTAATAGCACTTTCATTGTCACAAAGCAATGGAACATGTTTCACATATATCCCATAATCCTTAAGAGTTTGGGTCATCCAAAGTAATTGAGCACAACATGAACCAGCGGCAATGTATTCCACTTCGGCGGTGGATAAGGATATCGAGTTTTGTTTCTTGGAGGACCAAGACACAAGAGATCTACCAAGAAATTGACAAGTACCCGAAGTGGACTTTCTATCAACCTTGTCTTCGGCATAGTTCGAATCGGAGTAGCCGACAAGATCGAAAGAAGACCTCTTAGGATACCAAATGCCAAAATTTGGTGTATGTATTAAGTATCTCACTATCCTTTTCACAGCCTTAAGATGCCATTCTTTGGGGGCCGCTTGATATCGTCCACACATGCACACACTTAGCATAATATTGGGATGAGAGGCACATAGATATAACAATGATCCAATCATAGAGCAATAAACCTTTTGATCAACCGGTTTACCATCCTTAGTCAAATCAAGATGTCCACTAGTAGGCATGGGTGTATTCATACCTTTACTTTCTTGCATGTTGAACTTCTTGAATAAGTCCTTGGTGTACTTTGTTTGAGAAACAAAGGTGCCTTCCTTAGTTTGCTTGATTTGCAAACCGAGAAAGAACTTGAGTTCACTCATCATAGACATCTCAAACTTCTCCGACATTAGCTTTCCAAACTTCTCACTAAAATGAGGGTTAGTTGAACCAAATATGATATCATCAACATAAATTTGGCATACAAATAATTCACCATTAACCCTTTTTGTGAAAAGAGTAGAATCAATTTTTCCAATCTCAAAGCCCTTTTCAATAAGGAACTTGGTCAAGCATTTATACCACGCTCTAGGAGATTGTTTAAGACCATAAAGAGCTTTGTGAAGTTTGTAAACATGATCGGGTTTCTTAGGATTGACAAAGCCGGGAGGTTGTTTAACATAAACTTCCTCCTCAATTTCACCATTTAGAAAAGCACTTTTAATATCCATTTGGTATAGGGTGATATCATGGTGATTAGCATAGGCAAGTAAGATGCGGATGGACTCAAGTCTAGAAACAGGGGCATATGTCTCACCGTAGTCCATACCTTCGACTTGAGTGTAGCCTTGGGCGACTAGACGAGCTTTGTTGTGGATGACTTGACCATCTTCATCTTGCTTGTTGCGAAACACCCATTTGGTACCAATGATGTTGTGGTTGTTGTCGGGCTTCTCGACCAATGTCCACACTTGATTTCTCTCAAAGTTGTGTAGCTCTTCATGCATGGCGTTTATCCAATCCGGATCTTCCAATGCTTCTTCAACCTTCATAGGTTCAATACTAGAGATGAATGAATAATGTTCACAAAAGTTAGCCAAACAAGTTTTAGAGTGAGTGATTATCCCGGTTTGGATATCATTGTAGATTTGCTCGACGGGATGGTCTTTGGCGACTCTTGCTCGAACTCATGGGAGCTTTTGTTTGGGTCGGGGTGGAACATCTTCTTCATCATCTCCTTCTTGTTCTTGGCCTTCTTCATTGTTGGCGTTATCGTTCTCTTGTCGCGGTGGAGAAGGAGGTTGTTGATGTTCATCTTGGTGTACGGGGGGGGGGGGGGGGGGGGGGGGGGGGGGGGGGGGGGGGGGGGGGGGGGGGGGGGGGGGGGGGGGGGGGGGGGGGGGGGGGGGGGGGGGGGGGGGGGGGGGGGGGGGGGGGGGGGGGGGGGGGGGGGGGGGGGGGGGGGGGGGGGGGGGGGGGGGGGGGGGGGGGGGGGGGGGGGGGGGGGGGGGGGGGGGGGGGGGGGGGGGGGGGGGGGGGGGGGGGGGGGGGGGGGGGGGGGGGGGGGGGGGGGGGGGGGGGGGGGGGGGGGGGGGGGGGGGGGGGGGGGGGGGGGGGGGGGGGGGGGGGGGGGGGGGGGGGGGGGGGGGGGGGGGGGGGGGGGGGGGGGGGGGGGGGGGGGGGGGGGGGGGGGGGGGGGGGGGGGGGGGGGGGGGGGGGGGGGGGGGGGGGGGGGGGGGGGGGGGGGGGGGGGGGGGGGGGGGGGGGGGGGGGGGGGGGGGGGGGGGGGGGGGGGGGGGGGGGGGGGGGGGGGGGGGGGGGGGGGGGGGGGGGGGGGGGGGGGGGGGGGGGGGGGGGGGGGGGGGGGGGGGGGGGGGGGGGGGGGGGGGGGGGGGGGGGGGGGGGGGGGGGGGGGGGGGGGGGGGGGGGGGGGGGGGGGGGGGGGGGGGGGGGGGGGGGGGGGGGGGGGGGGGGGGGGGGGGGGGGGGGGGGGGGGGGGGGGGGGGGGGGGGGGGGGGGGGGGGGGGGGGGGGGGGGGGGGGGGGGGGGGGGGGGGGGGGGGGGGGGGGGGGGGGGGGGGGGGGGGGGGGGGGGGGGGGGGGGGGGGGGGGGGGGGGGGGGGGGGGGGGGGGGGGGGGGGGGGGGGGGGGGGGGGGGGGGGGGGGGGGGGGGGGGGGGGGGGGGGGGGGGGGGGGGGGGGGGGGGGGGGGGGGGGGCCTATTCTTGATGGAGAGTTCTTTCATGAGTGGAAAAATGAGATGCTTGAGATTTTCAATGAATATCATTTGAACAAGTACATTACTACTCCTTGTGCTCGCATTGTTGATCCTTTGCATCCCACACCCGATGAGGATCTTGACATGATTCGCAATCTTAGAACAATCAATCTTATTGTAAAAGGATTGCCCAAAAATTTGATTGCTAGCTTACCTACTCTAGATTGTGCTTACACCATATGGAGATTTCTAGAGGAACGATTCCCAGATTATTCCTTGAAAAATCTAGATGAGATTCTCCATAAGTCTATTGCCTTGAATAGGATGAGTACTAGTGATCCTAAGTTTGATGATTGTCTATTTGAGCTTCGTGATCTCATGCGTGCCAAAGGAGATGTTGGAATTATTAGCAATATCATTTTCGAAGTCATTAGAATTCATAGAGATGAACATTGTTACGGTCATACTTCTAATGAATCACTCTCTCTAGGAATTGATCCTTCACAAGACGATGTTGAACATGGATACTATGATGAGGATGATGATAGTGGCTATGATCTTGATGATGTGATGAGACACTTTGGTCTTATGGCTAATCTTCGCAGCTACATGGCTGGAGGAAAGGAATGGGTTCTTGATAGTGGATGTACTGATCATATGACCGGAGACAAAGATATGTTTCGTGAGCTTGCTGAAAACGATGGCCCTCGAAAGTATGTCACTTTTGGTGATAACTCAAAGGGTAAGGTGGTTGGCCTTGGTAAGGTGGCCATCTCACATGATAGCTCCATACAAAATGTCATGCTCGTTGAATCTCTTGGGTATAATTTACTTTCAGTATCCAGACTTGCTGATTTCGGTTTCAATGTCCTATTTACTGAAGTAGATTGCCAAGTGTTTCGTAGAGATAATCATAAAATGGTATTTACCGGTATATGTAGAGGAGATCTTTACATTGTTGATTTCACTAAAAAGGCTCAACCTAGAACTTGCTTAATTGCTAAATCTTCTAAAGGCTGGTTATGGCATAGAAGGTTAGGTCATGTGGGCATGCGAAATCTTGATAAGCTTATTAAAGGTGATCATATCCTTGGAGTAAAAGATGTTATATTTGACAAGGATAGACTTTGTAGTGCTTGTCAAGCAGGAAAACAAGTTGGAGGAAGTCACCCCGTTAAGAACATTATGACCATGAGAAGACCGCTCGAGCTGCTTCATATGGATCTCTTTGGTCCCAATGCCTACAAGAGTCTCGGTGGTAACTCATTTGGTCTAGTCATAGTCGATGATTTTTCAAGATTTACATGGGTGTTCTTTCTTGATGATAAATCGCAGGTCCAAAAGATCTTCAAAAACTTCGCTAGGAAGGCCCAAAATCAATTTGAAGTGAAGATCAAAAAGGTTTGGAGCGACAACGGAACGGAGTTCAAGAACGCAAATGTGGATACCTTTCTTGACGAAGAAGGGATTTCACACGAGTTCTCGGCTACATACACGCCTCAACAAAATGGAGTTGTTGAGAGGAAGAACCGGACTCTTATTGAGATGGCAAGAACGATGCTTGATGAGTAAAAGACTCCAAAACACTTTTGGGCGGAAGCGGTTGAGACAGCCTGTCATGCAACAAATCGCTTGTATCTTCACAAGCTGCTCGGCAAGACGGCATACGAGCTTCTCATCGGTAACAAACCCCAAGTTGGGTACTTTCGAGTATTCGGCTCAAAGTGCTACATTCTTGATAAGCATCGTCGTTC
>JAAAWM010008958.1:0-18195 GCA_036873465.1 Thinopyrum obtusiflorum
CGGTAGTAACTTGATCTGAAGTTTCATGATCATCATCATTAGCTTCCTCACTAGTTGGTGTAGGCATCACGAGAACGGTTTTCTGTGATGAGCTACTTTCCAATTCGAGAGAAGGTACAATTACCTCATCAAGTTCTACTTTCCTCCTATTCACTTCTTTCGAGAGAAACTCCTTCTCTAGAAATTCTTTAAACTTTTCAAATGTTTCAGACTTGTGTTTCATTAAGTAGATATACCCATATATGCTCAAATCATCTGTGAAGGTCAGAAAATAACGATACCCGCCGCGAGTCTCAACACTCATCGGACCGCATACATCGGTATGTATTATTTCCAATAAGTCAGTGGCTCGCTCCATTGTTCCGGAGAACGGAGTCTTAGTCATCTTGCCCATGAGGCATGGTTCACAAGTATCAAATGATTCATAATCAAGTGATTTCAAAAGTCCATCCGTATGGAGTTTCTTCATGCGCTTTACACCAATATGACCTAAACGGCAGTGCCACAAATATGTTGCACTATCATTGTTAACTTTGCATCTTTTGCCATCAATATTATGAATATGTGTATCACCACGATCGAGATTCAACAAAAATAGACCACTCTTCAAGGGTGGATGACCATAAAAGATATTACTCATATAAATAGAACAACCATTATTCTCTGATTTAAATGAATAACGTCTCGCATCAAACAAGATCCAGATGTAATGTTCATGCTCAACGCTGGCACCAAATAACAATTATTCAGGTCTAAAACTAATCCCGAAGGTAGATGTAGAGGTAGCGTGCCGACGGCGATCACATCGACCTTGGAACCATCCCCGACGCGCATCGTCACCTCGTACTTAGCCAATCTTCGTTTAATCCGTAGCCCCTGTTTCGAGTTGCAAATATGAGCAACAGAACTAGTATCAAATACCCAGGCGCTACTACGAGCATTAGTAAGGTACACATGAATAACATGTATATGAAATATACCTTTGTTCACTTTGCCATCCTTCTTATCCACCAAATACTTGGGGCAGTTCCGCTTCCAATGACCAGTCCCTTTGCAGTAGAAACACGCAGTTTCAGGCTTGGGTCCAGACTTGGGCTTCTTCCCGGGAGTGACAACTTGCTTGCCATTCTTCTTGAAGTTCCCCTTCTTTCCCTTGCCCTTTTTCTTGAAACTAGTGGTCTTGTTAACCATCAACACTTGATGCTCTTTCTTGATTTCTACCTCCGCAGCTTTGAGCATAGCGAAGAGCTTGAGAATTGTCTTATCCATCCCTTGCATATTATAGTTCATCACGAAGCCTTTGTAGCTTGGTGGCAGTGATTGAAGAACTCTGTCAATAACACTATCATCCGGAAGATTAACTCCCAGCTGAGTCAAGTGGTTATGGTACCCAGACATTCTGAGTATGTGTTCATTGACAGAATTGTTCTCCTACATCTTGCAGTTATAGAACTTGTTGGAGACTTCATATCTCTCAACTCGGGCATTTGCTTGAAATATTAACTTCAACTCATGGAACATCTCATATGGTCCATGACGTTCAAAACGTCTTTGAAGTCCCGATTCTAAGCCGTAGAGCATGGCACACTGAACTATAGAGTAGTCATCAGATCGCATCTGCCAGACGTTCAAAGCGTCTACATTAGCGGGAGGGGGCTTTTCACCTAGTGGTGCATCAAGGACATAATTCTTCTGTGCAGCAATGAGGATAATCCTCAAGTTATGGACCCAGTCCGTGTAGTTGCTACCATCATCTTTCCACTTAGCTTTCTCTAGGAACGCACTAAAATTCAAGGGAATGGTAGCACGGGCCATTGATCTACAACATAGATATGCAAAAACTATTAGGACTAAGTTCATGATAAATTAAGTTCAATTAATCATATTACTTAAGAACTCCCACTTAGATAGACATCCCTCGAGTCATCTAAATGATCACGTGATCCATATCAACTAAACCATGTCCGATCATCACGTGAGATGGAGTAGTTTTCAATGGTGAACATCTCTATGTTGATCATATCTACTATATGATTCATGTTCGACCTTTCGGTCTCCAGTGTTCCCAGGCCATGTCTGTACATGCTAGGCTCGTCAGGTTTAACCCGAGTATTCCGCACGTGCAAAACTGTCTTGCACCCATTGTATGTGAATGTAGAGCTTATCACACCCGATCATCACATGGTGTCTCGGCACGACGAACTGTCGCAATGGTGCATACTCAGGGAGAACACTGGGGGGGGGGGGGGGGGGGGGGGGGGGGGGGGGGGGGGGGGGGGGGGGGGGGGGGGGGGGGGGGGGGGGGGGGGGGGGGGGGGGGGGGGGGGGGGGGGGGGGGGGGGGGGGGGGGGGGGGGGGGGGGGGGGGGGGGGGGGGGGGGGGGGGGGGGGGGGGGGGGGGGGGGGGGGGGGGGGGGGGGGGGGGGGGGGGGGGGGGGGGGGGGGGGGGGGGGGGGGGGGGGGGGGGGGGGGGGGGGGGGGGGGGGGGGGGGGGGGGGGGGGGGGGGGGGGGGGGGGGGGGGGGGGGGGGGGGGGGGGGGGGGGGGGGGGGGGGGGGGGGGGGGGGGGGGGGGGGGGGGGGGGGGGGGGGGGGGGGGGGGGGGGGGGGGGGGGGGGGGGGGGGGGGGGGGGGGGGGGGGGGGGGGGGGGGGGGGGGGGGGGGGGGGGGGGGGGGGGGGGGGGGGGGGGGGGGGGGGGGGGGGGGGGGGGGGGGGGGGGGGGGGGGGGGGGGGGGGGGGGGGGGGGGGGGGGGGGGGGGGGGGGGGGGGGGGGGGGGGGGGGGGGGGGGGGGGGGGGGGGGGGGGGGGGGGGGGGGGGGGGGGGGGGGGGGGGGGGGGGGGGGGGGGGGGGGGGGGGGGGGGGGGGGGGGGGGGGGGGGGGGGGGGGGGGGGGGGGGGGGGGGGGGGGGGGGGGGGGGGGGGGGGGGGGGGGGGGGGGGGGGGGGGGGGGGGGGGGGGGGGGGGGGGGGGGGGGGGGGGGGGGGGGGGGGGGGGGGGGGGGGGGGGGGGGGGGGGGGGGGGGGGGGGGGGGGGGGGGGGGGGGGGGGGGGGGGGGGGGGGGGGGGGGGGGGGGGGGGGGGGGGGGGGGGGGGGGGGGGGGGGGGGGGGGGGGGGGGGGGGGGGGGGGGGGGGGGGGGGGGGGGGGGGGGGGGGGGGGGGGGGGGGGGGGGGGGGGGGGGGGGGGGGGGGGGGGGGGGGGGGGGGGGGGGGGGGGGGGGGGGGGGGGGGGGGGGGGGGGGGGGGGGGGGGGGGGGGGGGGGGGGGGGGGGGGGGGGGGGGGGGGGGGGGGGGGGGGGGGGGGGGGGGGGGGGGGGGGGGGGGGGGGGGGGGGGGGGGGGGGGGGGGGGGGGGGGGGGGGGGGGGGGGGGGGGGGGGGGGGGGGGGGGGGGGGGGGGGGGGGGGGGGGGGGGGGGGGGGGGGGGGGGGGGGGGGGGGGGGGGGGGGGGGGGGGGGGGGGGGGGGGGGGGGGGGGGGGGGGGGGGGGGGGGGGGGGGGGGGGGGGGGGGGGGGGGGGGGGGGGGGGGGGGGGGGGGGGGGGGGGGGGGGGGGGGGGGGGGGGGGGGGGGGGGGGGGGGGGGGGGGGGGGGGGGGGGGGGGGGGGGGGGGGGGGGGGGGGGGGGGGGGGGGGGGGGGGGGGGGGGGGGGGGGGGGGGGGGGGGGGGGGGGGGGGGGGGGGGGGGGGGGGGGGGGGGGGGGGGGGGGGGGGGGGGGGGGGGGGGGGGGGGGGGGGGGGGGGGGGGGGGGGGGGGGGGGGGGGGGGGGGGGGGGGGGGGGGGGGGGGGGGGGGGGGGGGGGGGGGGGGGGGGGGGGGGGGGGGGGGGGGGGGGGGGGGGGGGGGGGGGGGGGGGGGGGGGGGGGGGGGGGGGGGGGGGGGGGGGGGGGGGGGGGGGGGGGGGGGGGGGGGGGGGGGGGGGGGGGGGGGGGGGGGGGGGGGGGGGGGGGGGGGGGGGGGGGGGGGGGGGGGGGGGGGGGGGGGGGGGGGGGGGGGGGGGGGGGGGGGGGGGGGGGGGGGGGGGGGGGGGGGGGGGGGGGGGGGGGGGGGGGGGGGGGGGGGGGGGGGGGGGGGGGGGGGGGGGGGGGGGGGGGGGGGGGGGGGGGGGGGGGGGGGGGGGGGGGGGGGGGGGGGGGGGGGGGGGGGGGGGGGGGGGGGGGGGGGGGGGGGGGGGGGGGGGGGGGGGGGGGGGGGGGGGGGGGGGGGGGGGGGGGGGGGGGGGGGGGGGGGGGGGGGGGGGGGGGGGGGGGGGGGGGGGGGGGGGGGGGGGGGGGGGGGGGGGGGGGGGGGGGGGGGGGGGGGGGGGGGGGGGGGGGGGGGGGGGGGGGGGGGGGGGGGGGGGGGGGGGGGGGGGGGGGGGGGGGGGGGGGGGGGGGGGGGGGGGGGGGGGGGGGGGGGGGGGGGGGGGGGGGGGGGGGGGGGGGGGGGGGGGGGGGGGGGGGGGGGGGGGGGGGGGGGGGGGGGGGGGGGGGGGGGGGGGGGGGGGGGGGGGGGGGGGGGGGGGGGGGGGGGGGGGGGGGGGGGGGGGGGGGGGGGGGGGGGGGGGGGGGGGGGGGGGGGGGGGGGGGGGGGGGGGGGGGGGGGGGGGGGGGGGGGGGGGGGGGGGGGGGGGGGGGGGGGGGGGGGGGGGGGGGGGGGGGGGGGGGGGGGGGGGGGGGGGGGGGGGGGGGGGGGGGGGGGGGGGGGGGGGGGGGGGGGGGGGGGGGGGGGGGGGGGGGGGGGGGGGGGGGGGGGGGGGGGGGGGGGGGGGGGGGGGGGGGGGGGGGGGGGGGGGGGGGGGGGGGGGGGGGGGGGGGGGGGGGGGGGGGGGGGGGGGGGGGGGGGGGGGGGGGGGGGGGGGGGGGGGGGGGGGGGGGGGGGGGGGGGGGGGGGGGGGGGGGGGGGGGGGGGGGGGGGGGGGGGGGGGGGGGGGGGGGGGGGGGGGGGGGGGGGGGGGGGGGGGGGGGGGGGGGGGGGGGGGGGGGGGGGGGGGGGGGGGGGGGGGGGGGGGGGGGGGGGGGGGGGGGGGGGGGGGGGGGGGGGGGGGGGGGGGGGGGGGGGGGGGGGGGGGGGGGGGGGGGGGGGGGGGGGGGGGGGGGGGGGGGGGGGGGGGGGGGGGGGGGGGGGGGGGGGGGGGGGGGGGGGGGGGGGGGGGGGGGGGGGGGGGGGGGGGGGGGGGGGGGGGGGGGGGGGGGGGGGGGGGGGGGGGGGGGGGGGGGGGGGGGGGGGGGGGGGGGGGGGGGGGGGGGGGGGGGGGGGGGGGGGGGGGGGGGGGGGGGGGGGGGGGGGGGGGGGGGGGGGGGGGGGGGGGGGGGGGGGGGGGGGGGGGGGGGGGGGGGGGGGGGGGGGGGGGGGGGGGGGGGGGGGGGGGGGGGGGGGGGGGGTAGTGCCTGGGTATTTGATACTGGTTCTGTTGCTAATATTTGCAACTCGAAGCAGGGACTACGGATTAAGCGAAGATTGGCTAAGGACGAGGTGACAAGATGATGATGGCCATATCATATCACTTATATTGATTGCATGTGATGTTTATCCTTTATGCATCTTATTTTGCTTAGTTCGGCGGTAGCATTATAAGATGATCTCTCACTAAATTTCAAGGTACAAGTGTTCTCCCTGAGTATGCACCATTGCGAAAGTTCATCGTGCCGAGACACCATGTGATGATCGGGTGTGATAAGCTCTACGTTCACATACAACGGGTGCAAGCCAGTTTTGCACACGCAGAATACTCGGGTTAAACTTGACGAGCCTAGCATATGCAGATATGGCCTCGGAACACCGAGATCGAAAGGTCGAGCATGAATCATATAGTAGATATGATCAACATAGTGATGTTCACCATTGAAAACTACTCCATCTCACGTGATGATCGGACATGGTTTAGTTGATTTGGATCACGTGATCACTTAGATGATTAGAGGGATGTCTATCTAAGTGGGAGTTCTTAAGTAATTTGATTAATTGAACTTTAATTTATCATGAACTTAGTACCTGATAGTACTTTGCATGTCTATATTGTTGTAGATAGATGGCCCGTGCTGTTGTTCCATTGAATTTTAATGCGTTCCTAGAGAAAGCTAAGTTGAAAGATGATGGTAGCAACTACACGGACTGGGTCCGTAACTTGAGGATTATCCTCATTGCTGCACAGAAGAATTACGTCCTGGAAGCACCGCTAGGTGCCAAACCCACTGCAGGAGCAACGCCAGATGTTATGAACGTCTGGCAGAGCAAAGCTGATGACTACTCGATAGTTCAGTGTGCCATGCTTTACGGCTTAGAACTGGGACTTCAACGACATTTTGAACGTCATGGAGCATATGAGATGTTCCAGGAGTTGAAGTTAATATTTAAAGCAAATGCCCGGATTGAGAGATATGAAGTCTCCAATAAGTTCTACAGCTGCAAAATGGATGAGAATAGTTCTGTCAGTGAACATATACTCAAAATGTCTGGGTATAACAATCACTTGATTCAACTAGGAGTTAATCTTCCTGATGATAGTGTCATTGACTGAATTCTTCAATCACTGCCACCAAGCTACAAGAGCTTCGTGATGAACTATAATATGCAAGGGATGGATAAGACAATTCCCGAGCTCTTCGCAATGCTAAAGGCTGCGAGGTAGAAATCAAGAAAGAGCATCAAGTGTTGATGGTCAACAAGACCACCAGTTTCAAGAAAAAGGGTAAAGGGAAGAAGGGGAACTTCAAGAAGAACGGCAAGTAAGTTGCTGCTCAAGTAAAGAAGCCCAAGTCTGGACCTAAGCCTAAGACTGAGTGCTTCTACTGCAAAGGGGGGGGGGGGGGGGGGGGGGGGGGGGGGGGGGGGGGGGGGGGGGGGGGGGGGGGGGGGGGGGGGGGGGGGGGGGGGGGGGGGGGGGGGGGGGGGGGGGGGGGGGGGGGGGGGGGGGGGGGGGGGGGGGGGGGGGGGGGGGGGGGGGGGGGGGGGGGGGGGGGGGGGGGGGGGGGGGGGGGGGGGGGGGGGGGGGGGGGGGGGGGGGGGGGGGGGGGGGGGGGGGGGGGGGGGGGGGGGGGGGGGGGGGGGGGGGGGGGGGGGGGGGGGGGGGGGGGGGGGGGGGGGGGGGGGGGGGGGGGGGGGGGGGGGGGGGGGGGGGGGGGGGGGGGGGGGGGGGGGGGGGGGGGGGGGGGGGGGGGGGGGGGGGGGGGGGGGGGGGGGGGGGGGGGGGGGGGGGGGGGGGGGGGGGGGGGGGGGGGGGGGGGGGGGGGGGGGGGGGGGGGGGGGGGGGGGGGGGGGGGGGGGGGGGGGGGGGGGGGGGGGGGGGGGGGGGGGGGGGGGGGGGGGGGGGGGGGGGGGGGGGGGGGGGGGGGGGGGGGGGGGGGGGGGGGGGGGGGGGGGGGGGGGGGGGGGGGGGGGGGGGGGGGGGGGGGGGGGGGGGGGGGGGGGGGGGGGGGGGGGGGGGGGGGGGGGGGGGGGGGGGGGGGGGGGGGGGGGGGGGGGGGGGGGGGGGGGGGGGGGGGGGGGGGGGGGGGGGGGGGGGGGGGGGGGGGGGGGGGGGGGGGGGGGGGGGGGGGGGGGGGGGGGGGGGGGGGGGGGGGGGGGGGGGGGGGGGGGGGGGGGGGGGGGGGGGGGGGGGGGGGGGGGGGGGGGGGGGGGGGGGGGGGGGGGGGGGGGGGGGGGGGGGGGGGGGGGGGGGGGGGGGGGGGGGGGGGGGGGGGGGGGGGGGGGGGGGGGGGGGGGGGGGGGGGGGGGGGGGGGGGGGGGGGGGGGGGGGGGGGGGGGGGGGGGGGGGGGGGGGGGGGGGGGGGGGGGGGGGGGGGGGGGGGGGGGGGGGGGGGGGGGGGGGGGGGGGGGGGGGGGGGGGGGGGGGGGGGGGGGGGGGGGGGGGGGGGGGGGGGGGGGGGGGGGGGGGGGGGGGGGGGGGGGGGGGGGGGGGGGGGGGGGGGGGGGGGGGGGGGGGGGGGGGGGGGGGGGGGGGGGGGGGGGGGGGGGGGGGGGGGGGGGGGGGGGGGGGGGGGGGGGGGGGGGGGGGGGGGGGGGGGGGGGGGGGGGGGGGGGGGGGGGGGGGGGGGGGGGGGGGGGGGGGGGGGGGGGGGGGGGGGGGGGGGGGGGGGGGGGGGGGGGGGGGGGGGGGGGGGGGGGGGGGGGGGGGGGGGGGGGGGGGGGGGGGGGGGGGGGGGGGGGGGGGGGGGGGGGGGGGGGGGGGGGGGGGGGGGGGGGGGGTGCTAAGAGTGGATCGTTTCTAGAGAAGGAGTTTCTCGCGAAAGAAGTGAGTGGGAGGAAAGTAGAACTTGATGAGGTAACTGTACCTACTCCCTTATTGGAAAGTAGTTCATCACAAAAATTTGTTCCTGTGACTCCTACACCAATCAGTGAGGAAGCTAATGATGATGATCATGAAACTTCAGAACAAGTTACTACTGAACCTCGTAGGTCAACCAAAGTAAGATCCACACCAGAGTGGTACGGTAATCCTATTCTGGAGGTCATGTTACTTGACCATGACGAGCCTACGAACTATGAGGAAGCGATGATGAGCCCAGATTCAGCAAAATGGCTTGAGGCCATGAAATCTGAGATGGGATCCATGTATGAGAACAAAGTGTGGACTTTGGCTGACTTGCCCGATGATCGGCAAGCCATCGAGAATAATTGGATCTTCAAGAAGAAGACAGACGCTGACGGTAATGTTACTGTCTACAAAGCTCGACTTGTTGCGAAAGGTTTTCGACAAGTTCAAGGAGTTGACTACGATGAGACCTTCTCACCCGTAGCGATGCTTAAGTCCGTCCGAATCATGTTAGTAATTTCCGCATTTTATGATTATGAAATTTGGCAAATGGATGTAAAGATTGCATTCCTGAATGGATTTCTAGAAGAAGATTTGTATATGATGCAACCTGAAGGTTTTATCGATCCAAAGGATGCTAACAAAGTGGGGGGGGGGGGGGGGGGGGGGGGGGGGGGGGGGGGGGGGGGGGGGTTTTGTCTAAAGAAATAACATTCCTCAGTCGAGCTTGGAGTTGACGGTTTTCACTACGCACATCTGTTCGAGTGGAGTCACTCGGTTCAAAGGATGGAAAAGAATTAATATCAAAGCATACAGTCAGCAAGTTGTTACCTCCCATGGTTGCTACTTCATCCTGAGAAGTCTTCAGGTTTTTCTTGGCGAGCTCCAAGTCAAGCTTGAGCTGGATCTTCTCCTTCTCCAAGGCAGCATACTGGGTCCCAAGCTCACAAGATTTCTGCAGTCAACAAAAAAGACAATCCAGTCGACAACAAGAAAGATCCTTTACTTCCGAGTGAAGAGGAGAAAGTTCAGATTGATGTGGATAAAGAAGTTCTAAGACCATCGCCCAATCAAACATTTGATGACGGTCTCAGGGACTACACCCAGTGGGTGCACTCAGCGTGCCCCCACTGGTTCGATTTCCCACGTGGTACGGCCTGCCCATACCGAGTGGAGAGTAAAAGAAACCTTTGTTCTCAGACCCCCGCCAACTGCAAGCAGTCGACGGCGATCTCGGGGACTACACCAAGTGGGTGCACTCAGCGTGCCTCCACTGGACCAAGAATTCACTCGACACGGCATGACCGACTGATACGTCTCCAACGTATCTATAATTTATGAAGTATTCATGCTATTATTTTATCATTCTTGGGGCCATAGACATGAGTTGTCATTTGATTAACGGGATCACATCATTAGAGAATGATGTGATTGACTTGACCCATTCCGTTAGCTTAGCACTTGATCGTTTAGTTTGTCCAAACACCACGAACCTTTTTGTGGATTTTTTCTGGACCAGAAGACCACCATTGGGCCAGAGCAGCACCTGGGGGGTGCCCCGAGGGGGGCACAACCCACCAGGACGCGCCTGGGGGGCCAGGCGCGCCCAGGTGGGTTGTGCCCACCTCGGTGGCCTCCCGCACCCCCTCTTTGTCCTATAAAATCCCAAATATTCTAAAAATGCTCGGGGTTAACCTAGATCAGAAGTTCCGCCACCGCAAGGCTCTGTACCCATGAGAAACAAATCTAGACCCCGTTCCGGCACCCTGCCGGAGGGGGGAATCATCGTCGGTGGCCATCTTCATCATCCCGACGGCCACTACGATGAGGAGGGGGTAGTCCATGAAGGAAATATGCCCTAGAGGCAATAATAAAGTTATTATTTATTTTTCCTTATATCATGATAAATGTCTATTATTCATGCTAGAATTGTATTAACCGGAAACTTAGTACATGTGTGAATACATAGACAAACAGAGTGTCACTAGTTGGCTAGCTCGTTGAATCAAAGATGGTTAAGTTTCCTAGCCATAGACATGAGTTGTCATTTGATTAACGGGATCACATCATTAGAGAATGATGTGATTGACTTGACCCATTCCTTTAGCTTAGCACTTGATTGTTTAGTATGTTGCTATTGCTTTCTTCATGACTTATACATGTTCCTATGACTAGGGGGGGGGGGGGGGGGGGGGGGGGGGGGGGGGGGGGGGGGGGGGGGGGGGGGGGGGGGGGGGGGGGGGGGGGGGGGGGGGGGGGGGGGGGGGGGGGGGGGGGGGGGGGGGGGGGGGGGGGGGGGGGGGGGGGGGGGGGGGGGGGGGGGGGGGGGGGGGGGGGGGGGGGGGGGGGGGGGGGGGGGGGGGGGGGGGGGGGGGGGGGGGGGGGGGGGGGGGGGGGGGGGGGGGGGGGGGGGGGGGGGGGGGGGGGGGGGGGGGGGGGGGGGGGGGGGGGGGGGGGGGGGGGGGGGGGGGGGGGGGGGGGGGGGGGGGGGGGGGGGGGGGGGGGGGGGGGGGGGGGGGGGGGGGGGGGGGGGGGGGGGGGGGGGGGGGGGGGGGGGGGGGGGGGGGGGGGGGGGGGGGGGGGGGGGGGGGGGGGGGGGGGGGGGGGGGGGGGGGGGGGGGGGGGGGGGGGGGGGGGGGGGGGGGGGGGGGGGGGGGGGGGGGGGGGGGGGGGGGGGGGGGGGGGGGGGGGGGGGGGGGGGGGGGGGGGGGGGGGGGGGGGGGGGGGGGGGGGGGGGGGGGGGGGGGGGGGGGGGGGGGGGGGGGGGGGGGGGGGGGGGGGGGGGGGGGGGGGGGGGGGGGGGGGGGGGGGGGGGGGGGGGGGGGGGGGGGGGGGGGGGGGGGGGGGGGGGGGGGGGGGGGGGGGGGGGGGGGGGGGGGGGGGGGGGGGGGGGGGGGGGGGGGGGGGGGGGGGGGGGGGGGGGGGGGGGGGGGGGGGGGGGGGGGGGGGGGGGGGGGGGGGGGGGGGGGGGGGGGGGGGGGGGGGGGGGGGGGGGGGGGGGGGGGGGGGGGGGGGGGGGGGGGGGGGGGGGGGGGGGGGGGGGGGGGGGGGGGGGGGGGGGGGGGGGGGGGGGGGGGGGGGGGGGGGGGGGGGGGGGGGGGGGGGGGGGGGGGGGGGGGGGGGGGGGGGGGGGGGGGGGGGGGGGGGGGGGGGGGGGGGGGGGGGGGGGGGGGGGGGGGGGGGGGGGGGGGGGGGGGGGGGGGGGGGGGGGGGGGGGGGGGGGGGGGGGGGGGGGGGGGGGGGGGGGGGGGGGGGGGGGGGGGGGGGGGCCATCTTTGATTCAACGAGCTAGTCAAGTAGAAGCATACTAGTGACACTCTCTTTATCTATGTATTCACACATGTACTAAGTTTCTGGTTAATACAATTCTAGCATGAATAATAAACATTTATCATGATATAAGGGAATATATATAACAACTTTATTATTGCCTCTAGGGCATATTTTCTTCACTTGTTGGTGTTGAAGAGTCAAAACCTTGGAGACAACAAGAGTGGGGCTTGAATCTTCATCACAAAAGACTTGATTATCTTCATCTTCGTTCACTTGCCAATGCATGGCCACTTTCTCAAGTGTGTCCATTTCCTCCTCACTCATGGAGTCATATGTTCCGTCGTTGTTGAGGATCATGGTGCGCTTGTTTGTACACTCGAAGAACTTGTGGCCTCAGCCGCCGCATGTGAAGCATTTGAAGGAACTTGTCTTGATGGTCCCATCGGTTGGGGTATATAAACTCATAATACCAATCGTCACCGAACGTTAAGCATGCAGACCCTACAGGTTCGAGAACTATGTAGACATGACCGAGACACGTCTCCGGCAAATAACCAATAGCGGAACCTGGATGCTCATATTGGCTCCTACATATTCTACGAAGATCTTTATCGATCAAACCGCATAACAACATACGTTGTTCCCTTTGTCATCGGTATGTTAATTTCCCGAGATTCGATCGTCAGTACCTCAATACCTAGTTCAATATCATTATTGGCAAGTCTCTTTACTCGTTCTGTAATGCATCATCCCACAACTAAGTCATTAGTTACATTGCTTGCAAGGCTTATATTGATGTGCATTACCGAGAGGGCCCAGAGATACCTCTCCGACAATCGGAGTGATAAATCCTAATCTTGTTCTATGCCAACTCAACAAGTACCATCGGAGACACCTGTAGAGCACCTTTATAATCACCTAGTTATGTTGTGACGTTTGGTAGCACACAAAGTGTTCCCCTGGTATTCGGGAGTTGCATAATCTCATAGTCATAGGAACATCTATAAGTCATGAAGAAAGCAATAGCAATATACTAAACGATCAAATGCTAAGCTAACGGGATGGGTCAAGTCAATCACATCATTCTCTAATGATGTGATCCCGTTAATCAAATGACAACTCATGTCAATGGCTAGGAAACTTAACGGGGGGGGGGGGGGGGGGGGGGGGGGGGGGGGGGGGGGGGGGGGGGGGGGGGGGGGGGGGGGGGGGGGGGGGGGGGGGGGGGGGGGGGGGGGGGGGGGGGGGGGGGGGGGGGGGGGGGGGGGGGGGGGGGGGGGGGGGGGGGGGGGGGGGGGGGGGGGGGGGGGGGGGGGGGGGGGGGGGGGGGGGGGGGGGGGGGGGGGGGGGGGGGGGGCATTGAGTCTGACTCAACTTCACACCTTGTAACACAAGCAAGAACCCTTTCTTAGCTTGATCCATTTTGAACTTCTTCAAAACTTTATCAAGGCATGTGCCTTGTGAAAGTCCAATTAAGCGTCTTGATCTATCTCTATAGATCTTGATGCCCAATATATAAGCAGCTTCACCGAGGTCTTTCATTGAAAAACTCTTATTCAAGAGAAATTCTATATCATTTCCAATCAACAATATGTCATCCACATATAATATTAGAAATGCTATAGAGCTCCCACTCACTTTCTTGTAAATACAGGCTTCTCCAAATCCTTCATTTGCTGCTTCCGAAGCAGCTATGTACTCCGCTTCACACGTAGATCCCGCAATGATGCTTTGCTTAGAACTGCACCAACTGACAGCTCCATCGTTCAATATAAATACGTATCCGGTTTGTGACTTAGAGTCATCCGGATCAGTGTCAAAGCTTGCATCGACGTAACCATTTACGATGAGCTCTTTGTCACCTCCATAAACGAGAAACATATCCTTAGTCCTTTTCAGGTATTTCAGGATGTTCTTGACCGTTGTCCAGTGATCCACTCCTTGATTACTTTGGTACTTCCCTGCTAAACTAATAGCAAGGCACACATCAGGTCTGGTACACAGCATTGCAGGGGGGGGGGGGGGGGGGGGGGGGGGGGGGGGGGGGGGGGGGGGGGGGGGGGGGGGGGGGGGGGGGGGGGGGGGGGGGGGGGGGGGGGGGGGGGGGGGGGGGGGGGGGGGGGGGGGGGGGGGGGGGGGGGGGGGGGGGGGGGGGGGGGGGGGGGGGGGGGGGGGGGGGGGGGGGGGGGGGGGGGGGGGGGGGGGGGGGGGGGGGGGGGGGGGGGGGGGGGGGGGGGGGGGGGGGGGGGGGGGGGGGGGGGGGGGGGGGGGGGGGGGGGGGGGGGGGGGGGGGGGGGGGGGGGGGGGGGGGGGGGGGGGGGGGGGGGGGGGGGGGGGGGGGGGGGGGGGGGGGGGGGGGGGGGGGGGGGGGGGGGGGGGGGGGGGGGGGGGGGGGGGGGGGGGGGGGGGGGGGGGGGGGGGGGGGGGGGGGGGGGGGGGGGGGGGGGGGGGGGGGGGGGGGGGGGGGGGGGGGGGGGGGGGGGGGGGGGGGGGGGGGGGGGGGGGGGGGGGGGGGGGGGGGGGGGGGGGGGGGGGGGGGGGGGGGGGGGGGGGGGGGGGGGGGGGGGGGGGGGGGGGGGGGGGGGGGGGGGGGGGGGGGGGGGGGGGGGGGGGGGGGGGGGGGGGGGGGGGGGGGGGGGGGGGGGGGGGGGGGGGGGGGGGGGGGGGGGGGGGGGGGGGGGGGGGGGGGGGGGGGGGGGGGGGGGGGGGGGGGGGGGGGGGGGGGGGGGGGGGGGGGGGGGGGGGGGGGGGGGGGGGGGGGGGGGGGGGGGGGGGGGGGGGGGGGGGGGGGGGGGGGGGGGGGGGGGGGGGGGGAAACCTTCAGGTTGCATCATATACAACTCTTCTTCCAGAAATCCATTCAGGAACGCAGTCTTTACATCCATTTGCCAAATTTCATAACCATAAAATGCGGCAATCGCTAACATGATTCGGACGGACTTGAGCATCGCTACGGGTGAGAAGGTCTCATCGTAGTCAACTCCTTGAACTTGTCAAAAACCTTTCACAACAAGTCGAGCTTTGTAGACAGTAATATTACCGTCAGCGCCAGTCTTCTTCTTGAAGATCCATTTATTCTCGATGGCTTGCTGATCATCGGGCAAGTCAACCAAAGTCCACACTTTGTTCTCATACATGGATCCCATCTCAGATTTCATGGCCTCAAGCCATTTGCGGAATCTGGGCTCATCATCGCTTCCTCATAGTTCGTAGGTTCGTCATGGTCAAGTAACATGACCTCCAGAACAGGATTACCGTACCACTCTGGTGCGGATCTTACTCTGGTTGACCTACGAGGTTCAGTAGTAACTTGATCTGAAGTTACATGATCATTATCATTAGCTTCCTCACTAATTGGTGTAGGAGTCACAGGAACAGATTTCTGTGATGAACTGCTTTCCAATAAGGGAGCAGGTACAGTTACCTCATCAAGTTCTACTTTCCTCCCACTCACTTCTTTCGAGAGAAACTCCATCTCTAGAAAGGATCCATTCTTAGCAACGAATGTCTTGCCTTCGGATCTGTGAGGGGGGGGGGGGGGGGGGGGGGGGGGGGGGGGGGGGGGGGGGGGGGGGGGGGGGGGGGGGGGGGGGGGGGGGGGGGGGGGGGGGGGGGGGGGGGGGGGGGGGGGGGGGGGGGGGGGGGGGGGGGGGGGGGGGGGGGGGGGGGGGGGGGGGGGGGGGGGGGGGGGGGGGGGGGGGGGGGGGGGGGGGGGGGGGGGGGGGGGGGGGGGGGGGGGGGGGGGGGGGGGGGGGGGGGGGGGGGGGGGGGGGGGGGGGGGGGGGGGGGGGGGGGGGGGGGGGGGGGGGGGGGGGGGGGGGGGGGGGGGGGGGGGGGGGGGGGGGGGGGGGGGGGGGGGGGGGGGGGGGGGGGGGGGGGGGGGGGGGGGGGGGGGGGGGGGGGGGGGGGGGGGGGGGGGGGGGGGGGGGGGGGGGGGGGGGGGGGGGGGGGGGGGGGGGGGGGGGGGGGGGGGGGGGGGGGGGGGGGGGGGGGGGGGGGGGGGGGGGGGGGGGGGGGGGGGGGGGGGGGGGGGGGGGGGGGGGGGGGGGGGGGGGGGGGGGGGGGGGGGGGGGGGGGGGGGGGGGGGGGGGGGGGGGGGGGGGGGGGGGGGGGGGGGGGGGGGGGGGGGGGGGGGGGGGGGGGGGGGGGGGGGGGGGGGGGGGGGGGGGGGGGGGGGGGGGGGGGGGGGGGGGGGGGGGGGGGGGGGGGGGGGGGGGGGGGGGGGGGGGGGGGGGGGGGGGGGGGGGGGGGGGGGGGGGGGGGGGGGGGGGGGGGGGGGGGGGGGGGGGGGGGGGGGGGGGGGGGGGGGGGGGGGGGGGGGGGGGGGGGGGGGGGGGGGGGGGGGGGGGGGGGGGGGGGGGGGGGGGGGGGGGGGGGGGGGGGGGGGGGGGGGGGGGGGGGGGGGGGGGGGGGGGGGGGGGGGGGGGGGGGGGGGGGGGGGGGGGGGGGGGGGGGGGGGGGGGGGGGGGGGGGGGGGGGGGGGGGGGGGGGGGGGGGGGGGGGGGGGGGGGGGGGGGGGGGGGGGGGGGGGGGGGGGGGGGGGGGGGGGGGGGGGGGGGGGGGGGGGGGGGGGGGGGGGGGGGGGGGGGGGGGGGGGGGGGGGGGGGGGGGGGGGGGGGGGGGGGGGGGGGGGGGGGGGGGGGGGGGGGGGGGGGGGGGGGGGGGGGGGGGGGGGGGGGGGGGGGGGGGGGGGGGGGGGGGGGGGGGGGGGGGGGGGGGGGGGGGGGGGGGGGGGGGGGGGGGGGGGGGGGGGGGGGGGGGGGGGGGGGGGGGGGGGGGGGGGGGGGGGGGGGGGGGGGGGGGGGGGGGGGGGGGGGGGGGGGGGGGGGGGGGGGGGGGGGGGGGGGGGGGGGGGGGGGGGGGGGGGGGGGGGGGGGGGGGGGGGGGGGGGGGGGGGGGGGGGGGGGGGGGGGGGGGGGGGGGGGGGGGGGGGGGGGGGGGGGGGGGGGGGGGGGGGGGGGGGGGGGGGGGGGGGGGGGGGGGGGGGGGGGGGGGGGGGGGGGGGGGGGGGGGGGGGGGGGGGGGGGGGGGGGGGGGGGGGGGGGGGGGGGGGGGGGGGGGGGGGGGGGGGGGGGGGGGGGGGGGGGGGGGGGGGGGGGGGGGGGGGGGGGGGGGGGGGGGGGGGGGGGGGGGGGGGGGGGGGGGGGGGGGGGGGGGGGGGGGGGGGGGGGGGGGGGGGGGGGGGGGGGGGGGGGGGGGGGGGGGGGGGGGGGGGGGGGGGGGGGGGGGGGGGGGGGGGGGGGGGGGGGGGGGGGGGGGGGGGGGGGGGGGGGGGGGGGGGGGGGGGGGGGGGGGGGGGGGGGGGGGGGGGGGGGGGGGGGGGGGGGGGGGGGGGGGGGGGGGGGGGGGGGGGGGGGGGGGGGGGGGGGGGGGGGGGGGGGGGGGGGGGGGGGGGGGGGGGGGGGGGGGGGGGGGGGGGGGGGGGGGGGGGGGGGGGGGGGGGGGGGGGGGGGGGGGGGGGGGGGGGGGGGGGGGGGGGGGGGGGGGGGGGGGGGGGGGGGGGGGGGGGGGGGGGGGGGGGGGGGGGGGGGGGGGGGGGGGGGGGGGGGGGGGGGGGGGGGGGGGGGGGGGGGGGGGGGGGGATGAGAAAAGTGGATCCCTCAAAATGCTAAGGACAAAAGGATTGGCTCAAGATCAAAGCACAAGACTCTACATTTTCTATTTTAGTGATCCAAGATCACATTGAGTCTATAGGAAAAGCCAATACTATCAAGGGGGGATGAGGTGTTGCTTAATGGCTTGCTTGCTCAAAATGCTTAGTGATTTGCTCCAAAGCCCTCAACTACTTTCTCACATCCACATATGACCCAAACCAAAAGTCAAACTCGGCCCCATCGATTCTTTCTATCCGGCGCCACCGAGTTCAGATGTCATAGATACTTCCACAAACCCTAGTCTTTTCGGTCTCACCGATAGGGATCTCGGTCTCACCGATATGGGATTGTAATCTCTCTGTTTCCCTTCGTAACGTTTTGGTCCAACCAAGATGAGCAATCGGTCCCACCGAGACTGCAATGCAAACTCTTTGTTTCCCTTTCATAACGTTTCGGTGTCACCAAGATGAGCCAATCGGTCCCACCGAGTTTGCCTGACCAACTCTTTGGTTAGCTTATTACCAAAATCGGTCCCACCGAGTTTGTGTAATCGGTCTCACCGAGATTACGTTATGCCCTAACCCTAACCATATCGGTCCCACCGAGTTGACATGTCGGTCCCACCAAAAATCCTAACGGTCACATTATTTGCTAAATCGGTCCGACCGAGTTTCAGGATTCGGTCCCACCGAGATTGGTAAGTTGTGTGTAACGGTTAGATTTTACGTGGAGGCTATATATACCCCTCCACCCCCTCTTCATTTGTGGAGAGAGCCATCAGAACATGTCTACACTTCCAACATATAGTTTCTGAGAGAGAACCACCTACAATTGCACCCAGAGCCCAATGTGATTGAGCATCACTACAGCCATTATGTTCCAAGTGAACCAAAGACTTGTTACACTTGAAGACTGTGATCTTCCAGTAGTTTAGGTGTTGCGTTTTGAGCATCCAAGAGTCATTATGGATTGCTGGTGGACAAAGTCCATGAAGGTTTGGAAGTCTCCCTTGAAGACTTACCTGAGTGATTGGTGAAAGTGCAACTATCCCTAGGTGGTTTTGGTAATTCCTAACAACATATAGCTCATTGAGCTAATGCTATTT
>JAAAWM010008959.1:0-18229 GCA_036873465.1 Thinopyrum obtusiflorum
ACCATAGACAAGAGTTGTCATTTGATTAATGGGATAACTTCATTAGAGAATGATTTGATTGACTTGATCCATCTGTTAGATTAGCACGATGATCGTTTAGTTTGTTGCTATTGCTTTTCCATAACTTACACATGTTCCTATGACTATGAGATCATGCAACTCCTGAATACTGGAGGAACACTTTGTGTGCTACCAAACGTCATAACATAATTGGGTGATTATAAAGCTGCTCTACAGGTGTCTCCGATGGTCTTTGTTGCGGTGGCATAGATCAAGATTAGTATTTGTCACTCCGATTGTCGAAGAGGTATCTCTGGGCCCTCTCGGTAATGCACATCAATATAAGCCTTGCAAGCAATGTAACTAATGAGTTAGTTATGGGATGATGCATTATGGAACAAGTAAAGAGACTTTCCGATAACGAGATTGAACTAGGTATTGAGATACCGACGATCAAATCTCGGGCAAGTAACATACCGATGACAAAGGGAACAACGTATGTTGTTATGTGGTTTGATCGATAAAGATCTTCGTAGAATATGTAGGAACCAATATGAGCATCCAGGTTCCGCTATTGGTTATTGACCGGAGATAAGTCTCGGTCATGTCTACATAGTTCTCGAACCCGTAGGGTCCGCACGCTTAACGTTCTATGATGATTTGTACTATGAGTTATGTGATTTGATGTCTGAAGTTTGTTTGAAGTCCCGGATGAGATCGGGGACATGACGAGGAGTCTCTAAATGGTCGAGATGTAAAGGTCGATATATTGGAAGGCTATACTCGGACATCGGAAAGGTTCCGAGTGATTCGGGTATTTTTCGGAGTACCGGAGAGTTACGGGAATTTGTAGCCATACGGGAAAGGAGAGAAAGGCCTCAAGGGTGGACGCGCCCCTTCTCTATGGACTGGTCCGAATTGGACTAAGGAAAGGGGGCGCCCCCTTCCTTCCTTCTCCTTCTCCCTTCCCTTTTTCCTATTCCATGTGGGAGGTGGAATCCTACTAGGACTAGGGAGTCCTAGTAGGACTCCACACTTTGGGCGCGCCCTATGAGGGCTGGCGTCCTTCTCCCTCCATCCTTTATATACGTGGCCAGGGGGCACCCCATAGACACACAAGTTGATCATTGATCTCTTAGCCGTGTCCGGTGCCCCCCTCCACCATGGGGGGGGGGGGGGGGGGGGGGGGGGGGGGGGGGGGGGGGGGGGGGGGGGGGGGGGGGGGGGGGGGGGGGGGGGGGGGGGGGGGGGGGGGGGGGGGGGGGGGGGGGGGGGGGGGGGGGGGGGGGGGGGGGGGGGGGGGGGGGGGGGGGGGGGGGGGGGGGGGGGGGGGGGGGGGGGGGGGGGGGGGGGGGGGGGGGGGGGGGGGGGGGGGGGGGGGGGGGGGGGGGGGGGGGGGGGGGGGGGGGGGGGGGGGGGGGGGGGGGGGGGGGGGGGGGGGGGGGGGGGGGGGGGGGGGGGGGGGGGGGGGGGGGGGGGGGGGGGGGGGGGGGGGGGGGGGGGGGGGGGGGGGGGGGGGGGGGGGGGGGGGGGGGGGGGGGGGGGGGGGGGGGGGGGGGGGGGGGGGGGGGGGGGGGGGGGGGGGGGGGGGGGGGGGGGGGGGGGGGGGGGGGGGGGGGGGGGGGGGGGGGGGGGGGGGGGGGGGGGGGGGGGGGGGGGGGGGGGGGGGGGGGGGGGGGGGGGGGGGGGGGGGGGGGGGGGGGGGGGGGGGGGGGGGGGGGGGGGGGGGGGGGGGGGGGGGGGGGGGGGGGGGGGGGGGGGGGGGGGGGGGGGGGGGGGGGGGGGGGGGGGGGGGGGGGGGGGGGGGGGGGGGGGGGGGGGGGGGGGGGGGGGGGGGGGGGGGGGGGGGGGGGGGGGGGGGGGGGGGGGGGGGGGGGGGGGGGGGGGGGGGGGGGGGGGGGGGGGGGGGGGGGGGGGGGGGGGGGGGGGGGGGGGGGGGGGGGGGGGGGGGGGGGGGGGGGGGGGGGGGGGGGGGGGGGGGGGGGGGGGGGGGGGGGGGGGGGGGGGGGGGGGGGGGGGGGGGGGGGGGGGGGGGGGGGGGGGGGGGGGGGGGGGGGGGGGGGGGGGGGGGGGGGGGGGGGGGGGGGGGGGGGGGGGGGGGGGGGGGGGGGGGGGGGGGGGGGGGGGGGGGGGGGGGGGGGGGGGGGGGGGGGGGGGGGGGGGGGGGGGGGGGGGGGGGGGGGGGGGGGGGGGGGGGGGGGGGGGGGGGGGGGGGGGGGGGGGGGGGGGGGGGGGGGGGGGGGGGGGGGGGGGGGGGGGGGGGGGGGGGGGGGGGGGGGGGGGGGGGGGGGGGGGGGGGGGGGGGGGGGGGGGGGGGGGGGGGGGGGGGGGGGGGGGGGGGGGGGGGGGGGGGGGGGGGGGGGGGGGGGGGGGGGGGGGGGGGGGGGGGGGGGGGGGGGGGGGGGGGGGGGGGGGGGGGGGGGGGGGGGGGGGGGGGGGGGGGGGGGGGGGGGGGGGGGGGGGGGGGGGGGGGGGGGGGGGGGGGGGGGGGGGGGGGGGGGGGGGGGGGGGGGGGGGGGGGGGGGGGGGGGGGGGGGGGGGGGGGGGGGGGGGGGGGGGGGGGGGGGGGGGGGGGGGGGGGGGGGGGGGGGGGGGGGGGGGGGGGGGGGGGGGGGGGGGGGGGGGGGGGGGGGGGGGGGGGGGGGGGGGGGGGGGGGGGGGGGGGGGGGGGGGGGGGGGGGGGGGGGGGGGGGGGGGGGGGGGGGGGGGGGGGGGGGGGGGGGGGGGGGGGGGGGGGGGGGGGGGGGGGGGGGGGGGGGGGGGGGGGGGGGGGGGGGGGGGGGGGGGGGGGGGGGGGGGGGGGGGGGGGGGGGGGGGGGGGGGGGGGGGGGGGGGGGGGGGGGGGGGGGGGGGGGGGGGGGGGGGGGGGGGGGGGGGGGGGGGGGGGGGGGGGGGGGGGGGGGGGGGGGGGGGGGGGGGGGGGGGGGGGGGGGGGGGGGGGGGGGGGGGGGGGGGGGGGGGGGGGGGGGGGGGGGGGGGGGGGGGGGGGGGGGGGGGGGGGGGGGGGGGGGGGGGGGGGGGGGGGGGGGGGGGGGGGGGGGGGGGGGGGGGGGGGGGGGGGGGGGGGGGGGGGGGGGGGGGGGGGGGGGGGGGGGGGGGGGGGGGGGGGGGGGGGGGGGGGGGGGGGGGGGGGGGGGGGGGGGGGGGGGGGGGGGGGGGGGGGGGGGGGGGGGGGGGGGGGGGGGGGGGGGGGGGGGGGGGGGGGGGGGGGGGGGGGGGGGGGGGGGGGGGGGGGGGGGGGGGGGGGGGGGGGGGGGGGGGGGGGGGGGGGGGGGGGGGGGGGGGGGGGGGGGGGGGGGGGGGGGGGGGGGGGGGGGGGGGGGGGGGGGGGGGGGGGGGGGGGGGGGGGGGGGGGGGGGGGGGGGGGGGGGGGGGGGGGGGGGGGGGGGGGGGGGGGGGGGGGGGGGGGGGGGGGGGGGGGGGGGGGGGGGGGGGGGGGGGGGGGGGGGGGGGGGGGGGGGGGGGGGGGGGGGGGGGGGGGGGGGGGGGGGGGGGGGGGGGTTCTCAAACTTTTTCAATCTTCACGCAATACATGAGAGTGAGCCATGGATATAGCACTATAGGTGGAATAGAATGGTGGTTGTGGAGAAGACAGGGGGGGGGGGGGGGGGGGGGGGGGGGGGGGGGGGGGGGGGGGGGGGGGGGGGGGGGGGGGGGGGGGGGGGGGGGGGGGGGGGGGGGGGGGGGAGTAGGGATTGCCATGCAACGAATGCACTAGATCTATAAATGTATGAAAGCTCAACAAAAGAAACTAATGGGTGTGCATCCAACTTGCTTGCTCATGAAGTACTAGGGCACTTGAGGAGGCCCATCATTGGAATATACAAGCCAAGTTCTATAATGTAAAATTCCCACTAGTATATGAAAGTGACAACATATGAGAGGTAAGTAATGGTGGAAGGGTGAGAGTGCGTATAATCCATGGACTCAACATTAGTCATAAAGAACTCACATACTTGTTGCAAAAATCTATTAGTCATCGAAACAAAGTACTACGCGCATGCTCCTAGGGGGATAGATTGGTACGAAAAGACCATCGCTCGTCCCCAGCCGCCACTCATAAGGAAGACAATCAATAAATAAAGCATGCTCCAACTTCATTACATAACGGTTCACCATACGTGCATGCTACAGGAATCACAAACTTTAAGACAAGTATTTCTACAATCCACAATTACTCACTAGCACGACTCTAATACCACCATATTTATATCTCAAAAGGGGGGGGGGGGGGGGGGGGGGGGGGGGGGGGGGGGGGGGGGGGGGGGGGGGGGGGGGGGGGGGGGGGGGGGGGGGGGGGGGGGGGGGGGGGGGGGGGGGGGGGGGGGGGGGGGGGGGGGGGGGGGGGGGGGGGGGGGGGGGGGGGGGGGGGGGGGGGGGGGGGGGGGGGGGGGGGGGGGGGGGGGGGGGGGGGGGGGGGGGGGGGGGGGGGGGGGGGGGGGGGGGGGGGGGGGGGGGGGGGGGGGGGGGGGGGGGGGGGGGGGGGGGGGGGGGGGGGGGGGGGGGGGGGGGGGGGGGGGGGGGGGGGGGGGGGGGGGGGGGGGGGGGGGGGGGGGGGGGGGGGGGGGGGGGGGGGGGGGGGGGGGGGGGGGGGGGGGGGGGGGGGGGGGGGGGGGGGGGGGGGGGGGGGGGGGGGGGGGGGGGGGGGGGGGGGGGGGGGGGGGGGGGGGGGGGGGGGGGGGGGGGGGGGGGGGGGGGGGGGGGGGGGGGGGGGGGGGGGGGGGGGGGGGGGGGGGGGGGGGGGGGGGGGGGGGGGGGGGGGGGGGGGGGGGGGGGGGGGGGGGGGGGGGGGGGGGGGGGGGGGGGGGGGGGGGGGGGGGGGGGGGGGGGGGGGGGGGGGGGGGGGGGGGGGGGGGGGGGGGGGGGGGGGGGGGGGGGGGGGGGGGGGGGGGGGGGGGGGGGGGGGGGGGGGGGGGGGGGGGGGGGGGGGGGGGGGGGGGGGGGGGGGGGGGGGGGGGGGGGGGGGGGGGGGGGGGGGGGGGGGGGGGGGGGGGGGGGGGGGGGGGGGGGGGGGGGGGGGGGGGGGGGGGGGGGGGGGGGGGGGGGGGGGGGGGGGGGGGGGGGGGGGGGGGGGGGGGGGGGGGGGGGGGGGGGGGGGGGGGGGGGGGGGGGGGGGGGGGGGGGGGGGGGGGGGGGGGGGGGGGGGGGGGGGGGGGGGGGGGGGGGGGGGGGGGGGGGGGGGGGGGGGGGGGGGGGGGGGGGGGGGGGGGGGGGGGGGGGGGGGGGGGGGGGGGGGGGGGGGGGGGGGGGGGGGGGGGGGGGGGGGGGGGGGGGGGGGGGGGGGGGGGGGGGGGGGGGGGGGGGGGGGGGGGGGGGGGGGGGGGGGGGGGGGGGGGGGGGGGGGGGGGGGGGGGGGGGGGGGGGGGGGGGGGGGGGGGGGGGGGGGGGGGGGGGGGGGGGGGGGGGGGGGGGGGGGGGGGGGGGGGGGGGGGGGGGGGGGGGGGGGGGGGGGGGGGGGGGGGGGGGGGGGGGGGGGGGGGGGGGGGGGGGGGGGGGGGGGGGGGGGGGGGGGGGGGGGGGGGGGGGGGGGGGGGGGGGGGGGGGGGGGGGGGGGGGGGGGGGGGGGGGGGGGGGGGGGGGGGGGGGGGGGGGGGGGGGGGGGGGGGGGGGGGGGGGGGGGGGGGGGGGGGGGGGGGGGGGGGGGGGGGGGGGGGGGGGGGGGGGGGGGGGGGGGGGGGGGGGGGGGGGGGGGGGGGGGGGGGGGGGGGGGGGGGGGGGGGGGGGGGGGGGGGGGGGGGGGGGGGGGGGGGGGGGGGGGGGGGGGGGGGGGGGGGAACAATCATAAAATCCACGGGAACCTAGCACCCAAATCACACAAAGCATGGCACTCATTGACGCGGCTTGAAGCTACGTCGGCATTTCCCCAAAGAGGAAGGGATGATGCAGCATAGCGACGGTAGGTATTTCCCTCAGTGATGAAACCAAGGTTATCGAACTAGTAGGAGAACCAAGCAACACTACGTAAACAACACCTGTGCTCAAATAACAAATACTCGCAACCCGGCGTGTAAAAGGGGTTGTCAATCCCTTTCGGGTAACGGTGCCACAAATTGACAAATAGACATGAGAGAGTAGTAAATATTGATAGATCGAACGCCAAATAAAATAAATTGTAGCAAAGTATTTTTGTATTTTTGGATTAATAGATCTCAAAATAAAAGGCAAAGGAAAATATATCTCAAAGGCAAATAATATGAGAAAGAGACCCGGGGGCCGTAGGTTTCACTAGTGGCTTCTCTCGAGAAAAATAGCAAACAGTGAGTAAACAAATTACTGTTGGGCAATTGATAGAACTTCAAATAATCATGACGATATCCATGCAATGGTCATTAGATAGGCATCATGTCCAAGATTAGTAGATCGACTCCAGCCTGCATATTCTACTATTACTCCACACATCGATCGCTATCCAACATGCATCTAGTGTATTAAGTTCATGGAGAAACGGAGTAATGCAATAAGAACGATGACATGATGTAGACAAGATCTATTTATGTAGAAATAGACCCCATCGTTTTATCCTTAGTAGCAACGATACATACGTGTCGGTTCCCCTTCTGTCACTGGGATCAAGCACCATAAGATCAAACCCACTACAAAGCACCTCTTCCCATTGCAAGATAAATAGACCAAGTTGGTCAAACAAAACCCAAATATCAGAGAACAAATACGAGGCTATAAAGCAAGCATGCATATAAGAGATCAAAGAAACTCAAATAACTTTCATGGATAGAAAGATAGATCTAATCATAAACTCAAAGTTCATCCGAGCCCAACAAACACACCGCAAAAAGAGTTACATCATATGGATCTCCAAGAGACCATTGAATTAAGAATCAAACGAGAGAGAGGAAGCCATCTAGCTACTAACTACGGACCCGAAGGTCTACAAAGAACTACTCACGCATCATCAGAGGGGCACCAATGGAAGTGGTGAACCCCTCCATGATGGTGTCTAGATTGGATTTGGTGCTTCTGGACTCTACGACAGCTGGAATTGATTTTCGTCGACTCTCCTAGGGTTTCTGGAATATTGGGGTATTTATACAGTAAAGAGGCAATCCGGGGGGCACCCGAGGTGGGCACAGCCCACCAGGGCGCGCTTGGGCATCCAGGCGCGCCCTGGTGGGTTGTCCTTGAAGGAAATATGCCCTAGAGGCAATAATAAAGTTGTTATTTACATTTCCTTATATCATGATAATTGTTTATTATTCCTACTAGAATTGTATTAGCCGGAAACTTAGTACATGTGTGGATACATAGACAAACAGAATGTCACTAGTATGAATCTACTTGACTAGCTCGTTGAATCAATGATGGTTATGTTTCCTAACCATAGACATGAGTTGTCATTTGATTAATGGTATAACTTCATTAGAGGATGATTTGATTGACTTGACCCAGCTGTTAGCTTACCACGATGATCATTTAGTTTGTTGCTATTGCTTTCTCCATAACTTATACATGTTCCTATGACTATGAGATCATGCAACTCCCGAATATCGGAGGAACACTTTGTGTGCTACCAAATGTCATAACGTAATTGGGTGATTATAAAGGTGCTCTACATGTGTCTCCGATGGTGTTTGTTGAGTTGGCATAGATCAAGATTAGGATTTGTCACTCCGATTGTCGGAGAGGTATCTCTGGGCCCTCTCGGTAATGCACGTCAATATAAGCCTTGCAAGCAATGTGACTAATGAGTTAGTTACGGGATGATGCATTATGGAACAAGTAAAGAGACTTTTCGGTAACGAGATTGAACTAGGTATTGAGATACCGACGATCAAATCTCGGGCAAGTAACATACCGATGACAAAGGGAACAACGTATGTTGTTATGCGGTTTGATCGATAAAGATCTTCGTAGAATATGTAGGAACCAATATGAGCATCCAGGTTCCGCTATTGGTTATTGACCGGAGATAAGTCTCGGTCATGTCTACATAGTTCTCGAACCCGTAGGGTTCGCACGCTTAACATTCTATGACGATTTGTACTATGAGTTATGTGATTTGATGTCTGAAGTTTGTTCGAAGTCCCGGATGAGATCGGGGACATGACGAGGAGTCTCTAAATGGTCGAGACGTAAAAATGGGGGGGGGGGGGGGGGGGGGGGGGGGGGGGGGGGGGGGGGGGGGGGGGGGGGGGGGGGGGGGGGGGGGGGGGGGGGGGGGGGGGGGGGGGGGGGGGGGGGGGGGGGGGGGGGGGGGGGGGGGGGGGGGGGGGGGGGGGGGGGGGGGGGGGGGGGGGGGGGGGGGGGGGGGGGGGGGGGGGGGGGGGGGGGGGGGGGGGGGGGGGGGGGGGGGGGGGGGGGGGGGGGGGGGGGGGGGGGGGGGGGGGGGGGGGGGGGGGGGGGGGGGGGGGGGGGGGGGGGGGGGGGGGGGGGGGGGGGGGGGGGGGGGGGGGGGGGGGGGGGGGGGGGGGGGGGGGGGGGGGGGGGGGGGGGGGGGGGGGGGGGGGGGGGGGGGGGGGGGGGGGGGGGGGGGGGGGGGGGGGGGGGGGGGGGGGGGGGGGGGGGGGGGGGGGGGGGGGGGGGGGGGGGGGGGGGGGGGGGGGGGGGGGGGGGGGGGGGGGGGGGGGGGGGGGGGGGGGGGGGGGGGGGGGGGGGGGGGGGGGGGGGGGGGGGGGGGGGGGGGGGGGGGGGGGGGGGGGGGGGGGGGGGGGGGGGGGGGGGGGGGGGGGGGGGGGGGGGGGGGGGGGGGGGGGGGGGGGGGGGGGGGGGGGGGGGGGGGGGGGGGGGGGGGGGGGGGGGGGGGGGGGGGGGGGGGGGGGGGGGGGGGGGGGGGGGGGGGGGGGGGGGGGGGGGGGGGGGGGGGGGGGGGGGGGGGGGGGGGGGGGGGGGGGGGGGGGGGGGGGGGGGGGGGGGGGGGGGGGGGGGGGGGGGGGGGGGGGGGGGGGGGGGGGGGGGGGGGGGGGGGGGGGGGGGGGGGGGGGGGGGGGGGGGGGGGGGGGGGGGGGGGGGGGGGGGGGGGGGGGGGGGGGGGGGGGGGGGGGGGGGGGGGGGGGGGGGGGGGGGGGGGGGGGGGGGGGGGGGGGGGGGGGGGGGGGGGGGGGGGGGGGGGGGGGGGGGGGGGGGGGGGGGGGGGGGGGGGGGGGGGGGGGGGGGGGGGGGGGGGGGGGGGGGGGGGGGGGGGGGGGGGGGGGGGGGGGGGGGGGGGGGGGGGGGGGGGGGGGGGGGGGGGGGGGGGGGGGGGGGGGGGGGGGGGGGGGGGGGGGGGGGGGGGGGGGGGGGGGGGGGGGGGGGGGGGGGGGGGGGGGGGGGGGGGGGGGGGGGGGGGGGGGGGGGGGGGGGGGGGGGGGGGGGGGGGGGGGGGGGGGGGGGGGGGGGGGGGGGGGGGGGGGGGGGGGGGGGGGGGGGGGGGGGGGGGGGGGGGGGGGGGGGGGGGGGGGGGGGGGGGGGGGGGGGGGGGGGGGGGGGGGGGGGGGGGGGGGGGGGGGGGGGGGGGGGGGGGGGGGGGGGGGGGGGGGGGGGGGGGGGGGGGGGGGGGGGGGGGGGGGGGGGGGGGGGGGGGGGGGGGGGGGGGGGGGGGGGGGGGGGGGGGGGGGGGGGGGGGGGGGGGGGGGGGGGGGGGGGGGGGGGGGGGGGGGGGGGGGGGGGGGGGGGGGGGGGGGGGGGGGGGGGGGGGGGGGGGGGGGGGGGGGGGGGGGGGGGGGGGGGGGGGGGGGGGGGGGGGGGGGGGGGGGGGGGGGGGGGGGGGGGGGGGGGGGGGGGGGGGGGGGGGGGGGGGGGGGGGGGGGGGGGGGGGGGGGGGGGGGGGGGGGGGGGGGGGGGGGGGGGGGGGGGGGGGGGGGGGGGGGGGGGGGGGGGGGGGGGGGGGGGGGGGGGGGGGGGGGGGGGGGGGGGGGGGGGGGGGGGGGGGGGGGGGGGGGGGGGGGGGGGGGGGGGGGGGGGGGGGGGGGGGGGGGGGGGGGGGGGGGGGGGGGGGGGGGGGGGGGGGGGGGGGGGGGGGGGGGGGGGGGGGGGGGGGGGGGGGGGGGGGGGGGGGGGGGGGGGGGGGGGGGGGGGGGGGGGGGGGGGGGGGGGGGGGGGGGGGGGGGGGGGGGGGGGGGGGGGGGGGGGGGGGGGGGGGGGGGGGGGGGGGGGGGGGGGGGGGGGGGGGGGGGGGGGGGGGGGGGGGGGGGGGGGGGGGGGGGGGGGGGGGGGGGGGGGGGGGGGGGGGGGGGGGGGGGGGGGGGGGGGGGGGGGGGGGGGGGGGGGGGGGGGGGGGGGGGGGGGGGGGGGGGGGGGGGGGGGGGGGGGGGGGGGGGGGGGGGGGGGGGGGGGGGGGGGGGGGGGGGGGGGGGGGGGGGGGGGGGGGGGGGGGGGGGGGGGGGGGGGGGGGGGGGGGGGGGGGGGGGGGGGGGGGGGGGGGGGGGGGGGGGGGGGGGGGGGGGGGGGGGGGGGGGGGGGGGGGGGGGGGGGGGGGGGGGGGGGGGGGGGGGGGGGGGGGGGGGGGGGGGGGGGGGGGGGGGGGGGGGGGGGGGGGGGGGGGGGGGGGGGGGGGGGGGGGGGGGGGGGGGGGGGGGGGGGGGGGGGGGGGGGGGGGGGGGGGGGGGGGGGGGGGGGGGGGGGGGGGGGGGGGGGGGGGGGGGGGGGGGGGGGGGGGGGGGGGGGGGGGGGGGGGGGGGGGGGGGGGGGGGGGGGGGGGGGGGGGGGGGGGGGGGGGGGGGGGGGGGGGGGGGGGGGGGGGGGGGGGGGGGGGGGGGGGGGGGGGGGGGGGGGGGGGGGGGGGGGGGGGGGGGGGGGGGGGGGGGGGGGGGGGGGGGGGGGGGGGGGGGGGGGGGGGGGGGGGGGGGGGGGGGGGGGGGGGGGGGGGGGGGGGGGGGGGGGGGGGGGGGGGGGGGGGGGGGGGGGGGGGGGGGGGGGGGGGGGGGGGGGGGGGGGGGGGGGGGGGGGGGGGGGGGGGGGGGGGGGGGGGGGGGGGGGGGGGGGGGGGGGGGGGGGGGGGGGGGGGGGGGGGGGGGGGGGGGGGGGGGGGGGGGGGGGGGGGGGGGGGGGGGGGGGGGGGGGGGGGGGGGGGGGGGGGGGGGGGGGGGGGGGGGTTCAAAAAAATTCTACGCTCACGCAAGATCTATCTAGGAGATGCATAGCAACGAGAGGGAAGAGTGTGTCTACGTACTCTCGTAGACCGAAAGCGGAAGCGTTAGCTTAATGCGGTTGATGTAGTCGAATGTTTTCGCGATCCAACCGATCAAGCACCGAACGTACGGCACCTCCGAGTTTAGCACACGTTCAGCTTGATGATGTCCCTCGAACTCTTGATCCAGCAGAGGGTCGAGGGAGAGTTCCGTCAGCATGACGGCGTGGCGACGGTGTTGGTGATGTGATCCGTGCAGGGCTTCGCCTAAGCACTACGACGCTATGACCGGAGAAGTAAACTCTGGAGGGGGGCACCGCACATGGCTAAGAGAAATCTTGGTGTCCTTTGGGGTACCCCCGCCCCTGTATATAAAGGAGGGTGGAGGAGGCGGCCGGCCTAGGGGGGGGCGCCAAGGGGGGAGTCCTACTAGGACTCCCAGTCATAGTAGGATTCCCCTTTCCTTTCCGGAGAGGGGGAAAGGGGAAAGAGGTGGAGGAGAAGAAGGAAAGGGGGGCCGCGCCCCCACCCTAGTCCAATTCGGTTTGGGCTTGGGGGGAGGGGGGGCGAGTGCCACCACCTGGCCGCCGGCCTCTTCTCTCCACTAGGGCCCATGAAGGCCCAATAGTCCCCCGGGGGGTTCCGGTAACCTCCCGGTACTCCAAAAAATGTCCGAACCTTTCCGAAACCATTCCGGTGCCCGAACATAACCTTCCAATATATCAATCTTTACCTCTTGACCATTTCGAGACTCCTCGCCATGTCCGTGATCTCATCCGGGACTCCGAACAAACTTCGGTCACCAAAACACACAACTCATAATACAAATCGTCATCGAACGTTAAGCGTGCGGACCCTACGGGTTCGAGAACTATGTAGACATGACCGAGACACATCTCCGGTCAATAACCAATAGCGGAACCTGGATGCTCATATTGGCTCCTACATATTCTACGAAGATCTTTATCGGTCAAACCGCATAACAACATACGTTATTCCCTTTGTCATCGGTATGTTACTTGCCCGAGATTCGATCGTCGGTATCATCATACCTAGTTCAATCTCGTTACCGGCAAGTCTCCTTACTTGTTCCATAATGCATCATCCCGTAACTAACTCATTAGTCACATTGTTTGCAAGGCTTCATATGATGTGCATTACCGAGAGGGCCCAGAGATACCTCTCCGGGGGGGGGGGGGGGGGGGGGGGGGGGGGGGGGGGGGGGGGGGGGGGGGGGGGGGGGGGGGGGGGGGGGGGGGGGGGGGGGGGGGGGGGGGGGGGGGGGGGGGGGGGGGGGGGGGGGGGGGGGGGGGGGGGGGGGGGGGGGGGGGGGGGGGGGGGGGGGGGGGGGGGGGGGGGGGGGGGGGGGGGGGGGGGGGGGGGGGGGGGGGGGGGGGGGGGGGGGGGGGGGGGGGGGGGGGGGGGGGGGGGGGGGGGGGGGGGGGGGGGGGGGGGGGGGGGGGGGGGGGGGGGGGGGGGGGGGGGGGGGGGGGGGGGGGGGGGGGGGGGGGGGGGGGGGGGGGGGGGGGGGGGGGGGGGGGGGGGGGGGGGGGGGGGGGGGGGGGGGGGGGGGGGGGGGGGGGGGGGGGGGGGGGGGGGGGGGGGGGGGGGGGGGGGGGGGGGGGGGGGGGGGGGGGGGGGGGGGGGGGGGGGGGGGGGGGGGGGGGGGGGGGGGGGGGGGGGGGGGGGGGGGGGGGGGGGGGGGGGGGGGGGGGGGGGGGGGGGGGGGGGGGGGGGGGGGGGGGGGGGGGGGGGGGGGGGGGGGGGGGGGGGGGGGGGGGGGGGGGGGGGGGGGGGGGGGGGGGGGGGGGGGGGGGGGGGGGGGGGGGGGGGGGGGGGGGGGGGGGGGGGGGGGGGGGGGGGGGGGGGGGGGGGGGGGGGGGGGGGGGGGGGGGGGGGGGGGGGGGGGGGGGGGGGGGGGGGGGGGGGGGGGGGGGGGGGGGGGGGGGGGGGGGGGGGGGGGGGGGGGGGGGGGGGGGGGGGGGGGGGGGGGGGGGGGGGGGGGGGGGGGGGGGGGGGGGGGGGGGGGGGGGGGGGGGGGGGGGGGGGGGGGGGGGGGGGGGGGGGGGGGGGGGGGGGGGGGGGGGGGGGGGGGGGGGGGGGGGGGGGGGGGGGGGGGGGGGGGGGGGGGGGGGGGGGGGGGGGGGGGGGGGGGGGGGGGGGGGGGGGGGGGGGGGGGGGGGGGGGGGGGGGGGGGGGGGGGGGGGGGGGGGGGGGGGGGGGGGGGGGGGGGGGGGGGGGGGGGGGGGGGGGGGGGGGGGGGGGGGGGGGGGGGGGGGGGGGGGGGGGGGGGGGGGGGGGGGGGGGGGGGGGGGGGGGGGGGGGGGGGGGGGGGGGGGGGGGGGGGGGGGGGGGGGGGGGGGGGGGGGGGGGGGGGGGGGGGGGGGGGGGGGGGGGGGGGGGGGGGGGGGGGGGGGGGGGGGGGGGGGGGGGGGGGGGGGGGGGGGGGGGGGGGGGGGGGGGGGGGGGGGGGGGGGGGGGGGGGGGGGGGGGGGGGGGGGGGGGGGGGGGGGGGGGGGGGGGGGGGGGGGGGGGGGGGGGGGGGGGGGGGGGGGGGGGGGGGGGGGGGGGGGGGGGGGGGGGGGGGGGGGGGGGGGGGGGGGGGGGGGGGGGGGGGGGGGGGGGGGGGGGGGGGGGGGGGGGGGGGGGGGGGGGGGGGGGGGGGGGGGGGGGGGGGGGGGGGGGGGGGGGGGGGGGGGGGGGGGGGGGGGGGGGGGGGGGGGGGGGGGGGGGGGGGGGGGGGGGGGGGGGGGGGGGGGGGGGGGGGGGGGGGGGGGGGGGGGGGGGGGGGGGGGGGGGGGGGGGGGGGGGGGGGGGGGGGGGGGGGGGGGGGGGGGGGGGGGGGGGGGGGGGGGGGGGGGGGGGGGGGGGGGGGGGGGGGGGGGGGGGGGGGGGGGGGGGGGGGGGGGGGGGGGGGGGGGGGGGGGGGGGGGGGGGGGGGGGGGGGGGGGGGGGGGGGGGGGGGGGGGGGGGGGGGGGGGGGGGGGGGGGGGGGGGGGGGGGGGGGGGGGGGGGGGGGGGGGGGGGGGGGGGGGGGGGGGGGGGGGGGGGGGGGGGGGGGGGGGGGGGGGGGGGGGGGGGGGGGGGGGGGGGGGGGGGGGGGGGGGGGGGGGGGGGGGGGGGGGGGGGGGGGGGGGGGGGGGGGGGGGGGGGGGGGGGGGGGGGGGGGGGGGGGGGGGGGGGGGGGGGGGGGGGGGGGGGGGGGGGGGGGGGGGGGGGGGGGGGGGGGGGGGGGGGGGGGGGGGGGGGGGGGGGGGGGGGGGGGGGGGGGGGGGGGGGGGGGGGGGGGGGGGGGGGGGGGGGGGGGGGGGGGGGGGGGGGGGGGGGGGGGGGGGGGGGGGGGGGGGGGGGGGGGGGGGGGGGGGGGGGGGGGGGGGGGGGGGGGGGGGGGGGGGGGGGGGGGGGGGGGGGGGGGGGGGGGGGGGGGGGGGGGGGGGGGGGGGGGGGGGGGGGGGGGGGGGGGGGGGGGGGGGGGGGGGGGGGGGGGGGGGGGGGGGGGGGGGGGGGGGGGGGGGGGGGGGGGGGGGGGGGGGGGGGGGGGGGGGGGGGGGGGGGGGGGGGGGGGGGGGGGGGGGGGGGGGGGGGGGGGGGGGGGGGGGGGGGGGGGGGGGGGGGGGGGGGGGGGGGGGGGGGGGGGGGGGGGGGGGGGGGGGGGGGGGGGGGGGGGGGGGGGGGGGGGGGGGGGGGGGGGGGGGGGGGGGGGGGGGGGGGGGGGGGGGGGGGGGGGGGGGGGGGGGGGGGGGGGGGGGGGGGGGGGGGGGGGGGGGGGGGGGGGGGGGGGGGGGGGGGGGGGGGGGGGGGGGGGGGGGGGGGGGGGGGGGGGGGGGGGGGGGGGGGGGGGGGGGGGGGGGGGGGGGGGGGGGGGGGGGGGGGGGGGGGGGGGGGGGGGGGGGGGGGGGGGGGGGGGGGGGGGGGGGGGGGGGGGGGGGGGGGGGGGGGGGGGGGGGGGGGGGGGGGGGGGGGGGGGGGGGGGGGGGGGGGGGGGGGGGGGGGGGGGGGGGGGGGGGGGGGGGGGGGGGGGGGGGGGGGGGGGGGGGGGGGGGGGGGGGGGGGGGGGGGGGGGGGGGGGGGTCTATCTGTAAATTTAGTTGAGGCTATATTTTTATTCACCACATGATATGTGTTTTTCTTCGGGCGTCTTGTATGATATGAGTCTTTTCTTTTTAGTTTGCAACAATCATCCTTTCTGTACACACCATTCGAGACGGACACGCATGAATCGTGATTTATTAGAATACTCTATGTGCTTCACTTATATCTTTTGAGCTAGGCAATTTTGCTCTAGTGCTTCACTTATATCTTTTTAGAGCATGGCGGTGGATTTATTTTGTAGAAATTATTGAACTCTCATGCTTCACTTATATTATTTTGCGAGTGTCTTTGAATAGCATGGTAATTTGCTTTGGTTATGAATTCAGTCCTAATATGATGGGCAACCAAGAGGGATATAATAAAAACTTTCATATAAAGTGCATTGAATACTATGAGAAGTTTGATAACTTATGACTGTTTTGAGATATAAAGATGGTGGTATTAGAGTCGTGCTAGTGAGTAATTGTGGATTGTAGAAATACTTGTCTTCAAGTTTGTGATTCCTGTAGCATGCACGTATGGTGAACAGTTATGTAATGAAGTTGGAGCATGCTTTATTTATTGATTGTCTTCCTTATGAGTGGCGGTTGGGGACAAGCGATGGTTTTTCCTACCAATCTATCCCACTAGGAGCATGCGCGTAGTACTTTGTTTCGATGACTAATAGATTTTTGCAATAAGTATGTGAGTTCTTTATGACTAAAGTTGTGTCCATGGATTATACACACTCTCACCATTCCACCATTACTTACCTCTCTATTATCGCGCAACTTTCGCCGGTACCATACACCCACCATTTAGTTTCCTCAAAACAACCACCATACCTACCTATTATGGCATTTCCGTAGCCATTCCGAGATATATTACCATGCAACTTCCACCATTCCATTTATTATGACACGCTCCATCATTGTCATATTGCTTTGCATAATCATGTAGTTGACATCATATTTGTGGCAAAGCCACCATTCATATTTTTTATACATGTCGCTCTTGATTCATTGCACATCCCGGTACACTGCCGGAGGCATTCATATAGTCATATTAATTTCTAAGTATCGGGGGGGGGGGGGGGGGGGGGGGGGGGGGGGGGGGGGGGGGGGGGGGGGGGGGGGGGGGGGGGGGGGGGGGGGGGGGGGGGGGGGGGGGGGGGGGGGGGGGGGGGGGGGGGGGGGGGGGGGGGGGGGGGGGGGGGGGGGGGGGGGGGGGGGGGGGGGGGGGGGGGGGGGGGGGGGGGGGGGGGGGGGGGGGGGGGGGGGGGGGGGGGGGGGGGGGGGGGGGGGGGGGGGGGGGGGGGGGGGGGGGGGGGGGGGGGGGGGGGGGGGGGGGGGGGGGGGGGGGGGGGGGGGGGGGGGGGGGGGGGGGGGGGGGGGGGGGGGGGGGGGGGGGGGGGGGGGGGGGGGGGGGGGGGGGGGGGGGGGGGGGGGGGGGGGGGGGGGGGGGGGGGGGGGGGGGGGGGGGGGGGGGGGGGGGGGGGGGGGGGGGGGGGGGGGGGGGGGGGGGGGGGGGGGGGGGGGGGGGGGGGGGGGGGGGGGGGGGGGGGGGGGGGGGGGGGGGGGGGGGGGGGGGGGGGGGGGGGGGGGGGGGGGGGGGGGGGGGGGGGGGGGGGGGGGGGGGGGGGGGGGGGGGGGGGGGGGGGGGGGGGGGGGGGGGGGGGGGGGGGGGGGGGGGGGGGGGGGGGGGGGGGGGGGGGGGGGGGGGGGGGGGGGGGGGGGGGGGGGGGGGGGGGGGGGGGGGGGGGGGGGGGGGGGGGGGGGGGGGGGGGGGGGGGGGGGGGGGGGGGGGGGGGGGGGGGGGGGGGGGGGGGGGGGGGGGGGGGGGGGGGGGGGGGGGGGGGGGGGGGGGGGGGGGGGGGGGGGGGGGGGGGGGGGGGGGGGGGGGGGGGGGGGGGGGGGGGGGGGGGGGGGGGGGGGGGGGGGGGGGGGGGGGGGGGGGGGGGGGGGGGGGGGGGGGGGGGGGGGGGGGGGGGGGGGGGGGGGGGGGGGGGGGGGGGGGGGGGGGGGGGGGGGGGGGGGGGGGGGGGGGGGGGGGGGGGGGGGGGGGGGGGGGGGGGGGGGGAGTACATAAACGGGAGAGAAATAAATAATTGATGTGGTGTTCCGTCAATATGCAACTCGTTGCATATTGAGCTCCACTTAACTTGTAGATTTGCTTGTGCACTTTGCCATGTCATGCCTCATTAAACCGGACATGCGTCATACTTGGTTGTGCATCATGCCATGTTTATGTGATGGTTGTTTATTATGTTGTTTTCTTCTTTCTGGTGTTGCTTCTTCGGGTTAGTTCCGTTAATGTCGCGTTTGTGAGGATTCGTTCGACTTCGTCCATTTGTCTTCTTCATGGACTCGTTCTTATTCCTTGCGGGATCTCAGGCAAGATGACCATACCCTCGAAATCACTTGCTAGTTGCTCGCTCTTTTGCTATGCCGCGATACCTACCACTTGCTATATCATGCCTCCCATATTTCCATGTCAAGCCTCTAACCCTCCTTTCCTAGAAAACCATTGTTTGGCTATGTTACCGCTTTTGCTCAGCCCCTCTTATACCGTTGCTAGATGCAGGTGAAGATTAAGTTTGTTCCATGTTGGAACATGGATATGTTGGGATATCACAATATCTCTTATTTAATTAATGCATCTATATACTTGGTAAAGGGTGGAAGGCTCGGCCTTATGCCTGGTGTTTTGTTACACTCTTGCCGCCCTAGTTTCCGTCATACCGGTGTTATGTTCCTTGATTTTGCGTTCCTTACACGGTTGGGTGTTATGGGGACCCCTTGACAGTTCGCTTTGAATAATACTCCTCCAGCAAGGCCCAACCTTGGTTTTACCATTTGCCTCACCACCACCTACTTTTCCCTTGGGAGTCGCTCTGCCGAGGGTCATCTTTATTGTAACCCCCACGGGCCAGTGCTTGTCTAACTATTGGTCCAAACCGAGCTGCCTGCGGGGCACCTCGGGGAAACTTGAGGTTTGGTTTTACTCGTAGCTAGTCTCATCCGGTCTTGCCCTAAGAACGAGATATGTGTAGCTCATATCGGGATGTCGGCACATTGGGCGGTCTTGCTGGTCTTGTTT
>JAAAWM010008960.1:0-18238 GCA_036873465.1 Thinopyrum obtusiflorum
CCAACCAGCTCAAGCACGAGTTCTTGCTCATCTTGCTGCGATTTTCAATCTCCTTGCTCAAAGCTCCACTCACAAAATTGCTTTGGGGGATTGTTCTTCGGTATGTGACTCCTCCAATGGTCCAATTAGTTTTTGTTCTAGTGCTTTATTCATTACAAATTTTTGCTGCCTAGGTGACCCTGTTCTTGAGCTTGCATGTCAAATTTATATGGTCCCAAGTATTTTTAATGCATGATATAGTCTCTAGGCACTTGTGGGAGTAGTTGCTATCAATTTTGTTGAGTTTGGTTCACTTTTATTTTAAGTTACTAAAAATTTCAGAAATTTTCAGAAATTGATGAAGAGATTTTTGAGGGGCTCTTTGAGCCGAAGCTCGAAGGATAAGCAAAGTGAAGAGGATAAAAGGCCCAAATATAATCTCCCTCGCACCGCGGAGGTTCGGCCGTGTGAATGGCCTTGTGATGATTTCTTGAGGGCAGCCGGGATTCATGATGATTTTTATTATTTGGCTGTGAATGCGGGCCTCACCGACTTCCTCCGCGACCAGCACGAACAGTATCTCCTACTCACCAATATTTTCGTGCAAAATTTTCATTTCCATGCTAGGAGATCGCCACCTTCGGTGGATTTTTATTTATATGATGAGTATAAGGAGATGTCCCTCTATGATTTTTGTGAGGTTTGCAAGTTACCCTTTGCGGGCAGCATAGAGGAACCACATCGTAATGATGTGGAAGGGTTTATTGATATGATTGTTGTAGGGGAAACGAGGAAAGTTTCCGATGCAAGAATTACTAGCATACACTTTCCTGTTCTACGTTACTTTGCAATATTTGCTAGTAGATGTTTAATTGGTCGCGGAAACTGTGGAAACCTTAGTGCCCCTGATATTGTTATTTTGTGCCATGCCTTGTTTCGTGATAACACTTTTAGTCTAGGCGCTATTGTTGCCAAACGGTTAAATCTGAACCGTACGAAGGGTCCCATCTTGGGAGGTATCTTCGCCTCGCGCCTAACTGCACACTTTAACATACCTATTAGGCATTATGAGAAAGAAGAAAAGTTGCTGCCTCCAGTTTTTCTAGACTATAAGAGTATGGTAGCACATGATTTTATTGTTAAGAATAAGGGGGGGGGGGGGGGGGGGGGGGGGGGGGGGGGGGGGGGGGGGGGGGGGGGGGGGGGGGGGGGGGGGGGGGGGGGGGGGGGGGGGGGGGGGGGGGGGGGGGGGGGGGGGGGGGGGGGGGGGGGGGGGGGGGGGGGGGGGGGGGGGGGGGGGGGGGGGGGGGGGGGGGGGGGGGGGGGGGGGGGGGGGGGGGGGGGGGGGGGAGAATCGTCGAATAGCACTAAGTTACCTCAACGGGGATATGCATGTCCCCAATAATAAGAATATCATATTTCTTCTTGACAGTAGGAAGAGAAAATTCAAAACCTCCAATAGTAATCATTGAAAATTTTCCAATACAATTGATACTGTGGACTTGAGGTTGTTTCCTCGGCAAGTGTACCGTATGCTCATTACCATTAACATGAAAAGTGACATTGCCTTTGTTGCAGTCAATAACAGCCCCTACAGTATTCAAAAAGGGTCTACCAAGGATAATTGACATACTATCGTCCTCGGGAATATCAAGAATAACAAAGTCCGTTAAAATAGTAACATTTGCAACCACAACAGGCACATCCTCACAAATACCGACAGGTATAGCAGTTTATTTATTGGCCATTTGCAAAGATATTTCAGTAGGTGTCAACTTATTCAAATCAAGTCTACGATATAAAGAGAGAGGCATAACACTAACACCGGCTCCAAGATCACATAAAGCAGTTTTGACATAGTTTCTTTTAATTGAGCATGGTATAGTTGTTACTCCTGGATCTCCTAGTTTCTTTGGTATTCCACCCTTAAAAGTATAATTAGCAAGCATGGTGGAAATTTCAGCTTCCTGTATATTTCTTTTGTTTGTAACAATATCTTTCATGTACTTAGCATAAAGATCCATTTTAAGCATATCAGTCAAACACATACGCAAAAAGATAGGTCTAATCATTTCAGCAAAGCGCTCAAAATCCTCACCATCCTTTTTCTTGGATGGCTTAGGAGGAAAAGGCATGGGTTTCTAAACCCATGGTTCTCTTTCTTTACCGTGCTTCCTAGCAACAAAGTCTCTCTTATCATAACGTTGATTCTTTGATTGTGGGTTATCAAGATCAACAGCAGGTTCAACCTCTACATCATTATTATTGCTAGGTTGAGCATCAACATGAACATCATCATTAACATCATCACTGGGTTCATGTTCATTACCAGATTGTTAATGGGGGGGGGGGGGGGGGGGGGGGGGGGGGGGGGGGGGGGGGGGGGGGGGGGGGGGGGGGGGGGGAGCATCAGAAATAGAAATATCATTGGGATTCTCAGGTGTGTCTACAACAGGTTCACTAGAAGCATGCAAAGTACTATCATTTTTGTTTTTCTTCCTCTTAGAAAGACTAGCTTTCTTTTATTTGTAACAATATCTTTCATGTACTTAGCATAAGGATTTATTTTAAGCATATCAGTCAAACGCATACGGGGGGGGGGGGGGGGGGGGGGGGGGGGGGGGGGGGGGGGGGGGGGGGGGGGGGGGGGGGGGGGGGGGGGGGGGGGGGGGGGGGGGGGGGGGGGGGGGGGGGGGGGGGGGGGGGGGGGGGGGGGGGGGGGGGGGGGGGGGGGGGGGGGGGGGGGGGGGGGGGGGGGGGGGGGGGGGGGGGGGGGGGGGGGGGGGGGGGGGGGGGGGGGGGGGGGGGGGGGGGGGGGGGGGGGGGGGGGGGGGGGGGGGGGGGGGGGGGGGGGGGGGGGGGGGGGGGGGGGGGGGGGGGGGGGGGGGGGGGGGGGGGGGGGGGGGGGGGGGGGGGGGGGGGGGGGGGGGGGGGGGGGGGGGGGGGGGGGGGGGGGGGGGGGGGGGGGGGGGGGGGGGGGGGGGGGGGGGGGGGGGGGGGGGGGGGGGGGGGGGGGGGGGGGGGGGGGGGGGGGGGGGGGGGGGGGGGGGGGGGGGGGGGGGGGGGGGGGGGGGGGGGGGGGGGGGGGGGGGGGGGGGGGGGGGGGGGGGGGGGGGGGGGGGGGGGGGGGGGGGGGGGGGGGGGGGGGGGGGGGGGGGGGGGGGGGGGGGGGGGGGGGGGGGGGGGGGGGGGGGGGGGGGGGGGGGGGGGGGGGGGGGGGGGGGGGGGGGGGGGGGGGGGGGGGGGGGGGGGGGGGGGGGGGGGGGGGGGGGGGGGGGGGGGGGGGGGGGGGGGGGGGGGGGGGGGGGGGGGGGGGGGGGGGGGGGGGGGGGGGGGGGGGGGGGGGGGGGGGGGGGGGGGGGGGGGGGGGGGGGGGGGGGGGGGGGGGGGGGGGGGGGGGGGGGGGGGGGGGGGGGGGGGGGGGGGGGGGGGGGGGGGGGGGGGGGGGGGGGGGGGGGGGGGGGGGGGGGGGGGGGGGGGGGGGGGGGGGGGGGGGGGGGGGGGGGGGGGGGGGGGGGGGGGGGGGGGGGGGGGGGGGGGGGGGGGGGGGGGGGGGGGGGGGGGGGGGGGGGGGGGGGGGGGGGGGGGGGGGGGGGGGGGGGGGGGGGGGGGGGGGGGGGGGGGGGGGGGGGGGGGGGGGGGGGGGGGGGGGGGGGGGGGGGGGGGGGGGGGGGGGGGGGGGGGGGGGGGGGGGGGGGGGGGGGGGGGGGGGGGGGGGGGGGGGGGGGGGGGGGGGGGGGGGGGGGGGGGGGGGGGGGGGGGGGGGGGGGGGGGGGGGGGGGGGGGGGGGGGGGGGGGGGGGGGGGGGGGGGGGGGGGGGGGGGGGGGGGGGGGGGGGGGGGGGGGGGGGGGGGGGGGGGGGGGGGGGGGGGGGGGGGGGGGGGGGGGGGGGGGGGGGGGGGGGGGGGGGGGGGGGGGGGGGGGGGGGGGGGGGGGGGGGGGGGGGGGGGGGGGGGGGGGGGGGGGGGGGGGGGGGGGGGGGGGGGGGGGGGGGGGGGGGGGGGGGGGGGGGGGGGGGGGGGGGGGGGGGGGGGGGGGGGGGGGGGGGGGGGGGGGGGGGGGGGGGGGGGGGGGGGCTGAAACACAATCTGGTAATGAACCTGAAACTAGAGATAATGTTAATGATAATATTCATGATGATGCTCAACCTAGTAATGATAATGATGTAGAAATTGAACCCGCTCTTGATCTTGATAACCCACAATCAAAGAATCAACGCTATGATAAGAAAGACTTTGTTGCTAGGAAACATGGTAAAGAAAGAGAGCCTTGGGTTCAGAAACCCATGCCTTTTCCTCCCAAACCATCCAAGAAAAAGGATGATGAGGATTTTGAGCGCTTTGCTGAAATGATTAGACCTATCTTTTTGCGTATGCGACTAACTGATATGCTCAAAATGAATCCTTATGTTAAGTATATGATAGATATTGTTACAAATAAGAGATAGATACCGGAAGATGAAATTTCCACCATGCTTGCTAATTATACTTTTAAGGGTGGAATACCAAAGAAACTAGGAGATCCCGGCGTACCCACTATACCATGCTCTATTAAAAGAAACTATGTTAAAACTGCTTTATGTGATCTTGGAGACGGTGTTAGTGTTATGCCTCTCTCTTTATATTGTAGACTTGATTTGAATAAGTTGACACCTACTGATATATCTTTGCAAATGGCTGATAAATCAACTGCTATACCTGTCGGTATTTGTGAGGATGTGCCTGTTGTAGTTGCAAACGTTACTATTTTAATAGACTTTGTTTTTCTTGATATTCCCGAGGATGATAGTATGTCTATTATTCTTGGAAGATCCTTTTTGAATACTGCGGGGGTTGTTATTGATTGCACTAAAGGCAATGCCACTTTTCATGTTAATGGTAATTAGCATACGGTACACTTTCCGAGGAAACAACCTCATGTTCATAGTATTAACTCTATTAGAAAAATTCCATCGACTATATTTGGTGGTTTTGAATTTCCTCTTCCTACTATCAAGAAGAAATATGATATTCTAATTGGGGGGGGGGGGGGGGGGGGGGGGGGGGGGGGGGGGGGGGGGGGGGGGGGGGGGGGGGGGGGGGGGGGGGGGGGGGGGGGGGGGGGGGGGGGGGGGGGGGGGGGGGGGGGGGGGGGGGGGGGGGGGGGGGGGGGGGGGGGGGGGGGGGGGGGGGGGGGGGGGGGGGGGGGGGGGGGGGGGGGGGGGGGGGGGGGGGGGGGGGGGGGGGGGGGGGGGGGGGGGGGGGGGGGGGGGGGGGGGGGGGGGGGGGGGGGGGGGGGGGGGGGGGGGGGGGGGGGGGGGGGGGGGGGGGGGGAATATTTGAGAATATTTGGCACTGAGAACACAGCAAGGGCTGCCCACGAGGGTGGAGGGTGCGCCCTACCCCCTAGGCGCGCCCCCTGCCTCATGGGCCCATGGTGGCCCTCCTCCACTTATACTTTCACCCATACACTTATTCTTCCTCCCACAAACACGAATAGCCAGCTCAAACCCGAGTCCAAGCTCATTTTGCTGCCATTTTCGATCTCCTTGTTCAAAGCACCTCTCACAAAACTACTTGGGGAGATTGTTCCTTGGCATGTGACTCCTCCATTGGTTCAATTAGTTTTTGTTCTAGTGTTTTATTCATTGCAAATTTTTGCTGCTTAGGTGACCCTATTCTTGAGCTTGCATGTCAAATTTATATGGTCAAAAGTAGTTTTGATGCATGATATAGGCTCTAGGCACTTGTAGGAGTAGTTGCTATCTATATTATTGAGTTTGGTTTACTTTTATTTTGAAGTTACTAAAAAAATTCAGAATTTTTCAGAGGAAGAAATATGCTTAGGAAAATGTTCCAAGGTGGTTCTTCAAGGAAGCAAGGACCCAGGCTTGCAATGCGTGATGCTGATGACGAGCCACCAAGAGACGCTCCAGTGCGTCCTTGTGAATGGCCTTCTGAGAACTTTATGGATCGAGCAGGAATTAAGGAAGAATTCAATGCATATTTGCGTAACGCTGATCTCGTGAGCTTCGAGGAAGAGAAGTGCAGCCAGTATCACAACCTCACCAGTACCTTTGTGAGGAGGTTTGAATTTTCAACTTCACGTAATTCTCCAACTATCATGTTTGATCTTTATGATAATTCTTACACTATGGACTTAGAGGATTTTACCACTGCATGCAAACTTCCACAATGGGGTAGTATAAGGGATCCTCGCAATTCTGAATTTAGAGGATTTTCTTGATATTACACAGGCTACCATAGGGAGCATTCACTTTCCTGCTATACATTACTTTGCTCTCTTCATAGGTAGATGCATTAATGGTAAAGATGAGGCATGTCACATGTGTGTCCCTGACCTCAGTATTCTTAGGAGTGCTGTGTTAGGAGACAAATCTTATAATTTGGGAGCCATTATTGCACATAGGTTGCATCTTAATAGATTTAATGGAGATTTCTTTGGTGGAATTTATGCAACCCGCATAGCTAATTTTCTTGGTGTAGCCATACGCGAAGATGATATCGAATTACCTCCTGCTTATCTAGATTTTAATGCTATGGTTCACCACCAGTTTGTCGAGAGGAACGAATCACCTTTCCAGTATCGACTAATCTTTGACAGACACCGTGCTGTCCGTATTACTCTCCCTGCTCCTGCCTTCTTTTATTACCAGGCAAGAGGAAGATATACTATTACCATAGAGGAGGCAGATGAGTATGAGAGGAGAGAGAAGGCCGCTCGTCGCCACGCTACAGCTCAGCAGGCGATAGCCGCCGCATCGTAGTACGACCCCAACTACTATTATGGATATCCGCCAGGCCAGCCGTGGCCATAGACCAACTTAGGCCAAAAGCCCAAGCTTGGGGGAGTATGTATTTCCCACCGACATTACATTTATGCTCACACACTCATTGCTAGATGTCGGTGCTCATACTTTTTTATTGTATCATCCATGCTAGTTTATTTCCCTTTTTATGCTTTCTTCTTGTGTGTTTAATAAACCTTAAGAAAAACCAAAAAAATTAGTTGAAGCTTTTAATCAGTTTAATTTCCATGCTTGTAGTAGTAATTAAAAAGAAAACCCAAAAAGATTTCCTGTTCTTCTTTTGCTTGTGGGGGGGGGGGGGGGGGGGGGGGGGGGGGGGGGGGGGGGGGGGGGGGGGGGGGGCCAAAAAGATTTCATGTTCTTCTTTTGCTTGTTGGGAGCTCTCCCGTGTAAATAGTTTTATTCCTTTTCTTTTCTTTGGGGGTCGATAGGAGAAGACCTTAATTAAATTGTTGAAGTGGCTCTTGTATGCATAATTGTTGATCTGACAAAAGAGCCCATGTTGCCTTCTCTTCTCCTGTTTATTGAATGCCTGCAGATTCCAGCTTAGTCCAATGCACGTGCACTATTATTATTATTCACATCATTCGATCGTGCAAGTGAAAGGCAATTATGACGATACATGATGGATTAGCTGAGATGAGAAAAGCTGGTATGAACTCGACCTCTTTTGTTTATGTAAATATGATTAGTTCATCGTTCCCGATTCAGACTATTATGAATAAACATGTTTGCAATGACAATTAGAGATCATAGTTTCTAGTGCCATGCTTGATTAGCTATGAGTTATAATTGTTTACCTTGCGTGCCAACATGCTATTGAGATAGTTATGATGTGGTATGATATGGTAGTATCCTCCTCTGAATGATTTAAGTGACTTGACTTGGCACATGTTCACGCATGTGGTTGAAATAAAATCAACATAGCCTTCACGATATTTATGTTCATGGTGGATTATATCCTACTCATGCTTGCATTCGGTGTTGACAAATTTTAATGCATGTTCGTGACTGTTGTCGCTCTCTAGCTAGTCGCTTCCCAGTCTTTTGCTAGCCTTCACCTGTACTAAGCGGGAATACTACTTGTGCATCCAATCCCTTAAACCCCAAAGTTATTCCACATGAGTCCACTATACCTACCTATATACGGTATCTACCTGCCGTTCGAAGTAAATTTGTATGTGACAAACTCTAAACCTTCAAATAAATATCCTATTTTGTATGCTCGAATAGCTCATGTATCAACTAGGGCTGTCTGTATCTTCCATTTTAGGCGGGTTATTCTCAAGAGGAATGGACTAAATCAACTCCGCTCCTCACTCATGAGATAAATGGCTGGTCACTGAGATGCCCAGTCACATGCTTTATGCAAACTAAATCAAAATAATTGCAAACAAAACTCCCCCTGGGACTCTTGTTAGTTGGAGGCACTCGTTGTTTCGAGCAAGCCATGGATTGATGCTTGTTGGTGGAAGGGGAGTATAAACTTTACCATTCTGTTTGGGAACCGCCTATAATGTGTGTAGCATGGAAGATATCGCCATCTCTTGGTTGTTATGTTGACAATGAAAGTATACCGCTCAAAATATTATTCACCTCTATTTCAAAACCAAGCTCTGGCACCTCTACAAATCCCTTCTTCCCTCTGTGAAGGGCATATCTATTTACTTTTATGCTGAGTCATCATCCTCTAATTAAAAAGCACCAGTTGGAGAGCACCGCTGTCATTTGCATTCATTATTGTTAATTTACATTGAGTATGACTTGACTGGATCTCTTTTACCATGAATTATAATGTCTAGTCAATCCTTGGTCTTTAAAGGTGCTCTACATTTATGTTTTGCGGTCTCAGAAAGGGCTAGTGAGATATCACCTTGTTATATCATATTATGATTGTTCTGAGAAAGTGTTGTCATCCGAGATTTATTATTATGGCTCACTAGTTGATTATGCTATGGGGGGGGGGGGGGGGGGGGGGGGGGGGGGGGGGGGGGGGGGGGGGGGGGGGGGGGGGGGGGGGGGGGGGGGGGGGGGGGGGGGGGGGGGGGGGGGGGGGGGGGGGGGGGGGGGGGGGGGGGGGGGGGGGGGGGGGGGGGGGGGGGGGGGAGTGAGTGGGAGCACTACAGCCTTTCTGATAAGTATATGTGAATGACATATTGCTGATCGGAAATGATGTAGAATTTTCCGGAAAGCATAAAGGAGTGTTTGAAAGGAGTTTTTCAAAGAAAAACCTCGGTGAAGCTGCTTGCATATTGAGCATCAAAATCTATAGAGATAGATCAAGACGCTTGATAAGTTTTTTCAATGAGTACATACCTTGACAAGTTTTTGAAGTAGTTCAAACTGGAACAGTCAAAGAAGGAGTTCTTGCCTGTGTTGCAAGGTGTGAAGTTGAGTAAGACTCAAAGCCCTACCACGGCAGAAGATAGAGAGAGAGAATGAAAAGTCATTCCCTATGCCTCAGTCATAGTTTCTATAAAGTATGCTATGTTGTGTACCAGACCTATTGTGCACCTCATCATGAGTTTGGCAAGAGGGTACAATAGTGATCCAGGAGTGGATCACTGGACAGCGGCCAAAATTATCCTTAGTAGAATAAGGATATGTTTCTCGGTTATGGAGGTGATAAAGAGTTCGTCGTAAAGAGCTACATCGATGCAAGCTTTGACACCGATCTGGATGACTCTGAGTCTTGATCTAGATACATATTGAAAGTGGGAGCAATTAGCTAGAGTAGCTTCATGCAGAGCATTGTAAACATAGAAATTTGCAAAATACATACGGCTCTGAATGTGGCAGATCCGTTGACTAAATTTATCTCACAAGCAAAACATGATCACACCTTAGTGCTCTTGGGTGGTAATCACATAGCGATGTGAACTAGATTATTGACTCTAGTAAAACATTTGGATATTGGTCACGTGGCGATGTGAACTATAGGGTGTTAAATCACATGACGATGTGAACTATTGGTGTTTACTCACATGGCGATGTGAACTAGATTATTGACTCTAGTGCAAGTGGGAGACTGAAGGAAATATGCCCTAGAGGCAATAATAAAGTTGTTATTTATATTTCCTTATATTATGATAAATGTTTATTATTCATGCTAGAATTGTATTAACCGGAAACTTAGTACATGTGTGAATACATAGACAAACAGAGTGTCCCTAGTATGCCTCATGAAATCTGAGATGGGATCCATGTATGAGAACAAAGTATGGACTTTGGTTGACTTGCTCGATGATCGGCAAGCAATAGAAAATAAATGGATCTTCAAGAGGAAGACAGACGCTGATAGTAGTGTTACTATCTACAAAGCTAGATGTCGAAAAAGGTTTTTGACAAGTTCAAGGTGTTGACTACGATGAGATTTTGTCACTCGTAGTGATGCTTAAGTCTGTCCAAATCATGTTAGCAATTGCCACATTTTATGAAATCTGGCAAATGGATATCAAAACTACATTTCTTAATGGATTTCTTAAAGAAGAGTTGTATATGATGCAACCAGAAGGTTTTGTGGGGGGGGGGGGGGGGGGGGGGGGGGGGGGGGGGGGGGGGGGGGGGGGGGGGGGGGGGGGGGGGGGGGGGGGGGGGGGGGGGGGGGGGGGGGGGGGGGGGGGGGGGGGGGGGGGGGGGGGGGGGGGGGGGGGGGGGGGGGGGGGGGGGGGGGGGGGGGGGGGGGGGGGGGGGGGGGGGGGGGGGGGGGGGGGGGGGGGGGGGGGGGGGGGGGGGGGGGGGGGGGGGGGGGGGGGGGGGGGGGGGGGGGGGGGGGGGGGGGGGGGGGGGGGGGGGGGGGGGGGGGGGGGGGGGGGGGGGGGGGGGGGGGGGGGGGGGGGGGGGGGGGGGGGGGGGGGGGGGGGGGGGGGGGGGGGGGGGGGGGGGGGGGGGGGGGGGGGGGGGGGGGGGGGGGGGGGGGGGGGGGGGGGGGGGGGGGGGGGGGGGGGGGGGGGGGGGGGGGGGGGGGGGGGGGGGGGGGGGGGGGGGGGGGGGGGGGGGGGGGGGGGGGGGGGGGGGGGGGGGGGGGGGGGGGGGGGGGGGGGGGGGGGGGGGGGGGGGGGGGGGGGGGGGGGGGGGGGGGGGGGGGGGGGGGGGGGGGGGGGGGGGGGGGGGGGGGGGGGGGGGGGGGGGGGGGGGGCGGCCAGGGCAGGCCGCGCGCCCCCTCCCCCTCTAGTCCGAATTGGACAAGGAGGGGGGCGGCGGCCCCCTTTCCTTCCTCTCTCCCTCCTCCTTCCCCCTTCTCCTACTCCAACTAGGAATGGAGGGAGTCCTACTCCCGGTGGGAGTAGGACTCCTCCTGGCGCGCCTCCTCCTGGCTGGCCGCCTCTCCCTCCCTTGCTCCTTTATATATGGGGGCAGGGGGCACCCCATAGACACAACAATTGATCTCTTGATCTCTTAGCCGTGTGCGGTGCCCCCCTCCACCATAATCCTCCTCGATAATATCATAGCGGTGCTTAGGCGAAGCCCTGCGTCGGTAGAACATCATCATCGTCACCATGCCGTCGTGCTGACGGAACTCTCCCTCAAAGCTCGGCTGGATCGGACTTCGAGGGTCGTCATCGAGCTGAACGTGTGCTGAACTCGGAGGTGCCGTGCGTTCGGTACTTGATCGGTCGGATCGTGAAGACGTATGACTACATCAACCGCGTTGTGCTAACGCTTCCGCTTTCGGTCTACGAGGGTACGGGGGGGGGGGGGGGGGGGGGGGGGGGGGGGGGGGGGGGGGGGGGGGGGGGGGGGGGGGGGGGGGGGGGGGGGGGGGGGGGGGGGGGGGGGGGGGGGGGGGGGGGGGGGGGGGGGGGGGGGGGGGGGGGGGGGGGGGGGGGGGGGGGGGGGGGGGGGGGGGGGGGGGGGGGGGGGGGGGGGGGGGGGGGGGGGGGGGGGGGGGGGGGGGGGGGGGGGGGGGGGGGGGGGGGGGGGGGGGGGGGGGGGGGGGGGGGGGGGGGGGGGGGGGGGGGGGGGGGGGGGGGGGGGGGGGGGGGGGGGGGGGGGGGGGGGGGGGGGGGGGGGGGGGGGGGGGGGGGGGGGGGGGGGGGGGGGGGGGGGGGGGGGGGGGGGGGGGGGGGGGGGGGGGGGGGGGGGGGGGGGGGGGGGGGGGGGGGGGGGGGGGGGGGGGGGGGGGGGGGGGGGGGGGGGGGGGGGGGGGGGGGGGGGGGGGGGGGGGGGGGGGGGGGGGGGGGGGGGGGGGGGGGGGGGGACCTGATAGTATTTTGCTTGTCTATGTTTGTTTGTAGATAGATGGCTCGTGCTCATGTTTTGTAACCGAAGTTATCGGCAACTGGCAGGAGCCATATGGTTGTCGCTTTATTGTATGAAATGCAAACGCCCTGTAAATGCTTTACTTTATCACTAAGCGGTAGCGATAGTCGTAGAAGCAAAAGATGGCGTAAACGAATATGATGCTACGATGGAGATCAAGGTGTCGCGCCGGTGACGATGGTGATCACGATGATGCTTCGAAGATGGAGATCACAAGCACGAGATGATGATGGCCACATCATATCACTTATATTGATTGCATGTGATGTTTATCCTTTTATGCATCTTATCTTGCTTTGATTGACGGTAGCATTTTAAGATGATCTCTCACTAATAATCAAGAAGTGTTCTCCCTGAGTATGCACCGTTGCGAAAGTTATTCATGCTGAGACACCACGTGATGATCGGGTGTGATAGGCTCTATGTTCAAATACAACGGGTGCAAAACAGTTGCACACGCGGAATACGCATGTCATACTTGATGAGCCTAGCATATACAGATATGGCCTCGGAACACGGAGACCGAAAGGTCGAACGTGAATCATATAGTAGATATGATCAACATAGTGATGTTCACCATTGAAACTACTCCATCTCACATGATGATCGGACGTGGTTTAGTTGATTTGGATCACGTGATCACTTAGATGACTAGAGAGATGTCTGGGGGGGGGGGGGGGGGGGGGGGGGGGGGGGGGGGGGGGGGGGGGGGGGGGGGGGGGGGGGGGGGGGGGGGGGGGGGGGGGGGGGGGGGGGGGGGGGGGGGGGGGGGGGGGGGGGGGGGGGGGGGGGGGGGGGGGGGGGGGGGGGGGGGGGGGGGGGGGGGGGGGGGGGGGGGGGGGGGGGGGGGGGGGGGGGGGGGGGGGGGGGGGGGGGGGGGGGGGGGGGGGGGGGGGGGGGGGGGGGGGGGGGGGGGGGGGGGGGGGGGGGGGGGGGGGGGGGGGGGGGGGGGGGGGGGGGGGGGGGGGGGGGGGGGGGGGGGGGGGGGGGGGGGGGGGGGGGGGGGGGGGGGGGGGGGGGGGGGGGGGGGGGGGGGGGGGGGGGGGGGGGGGGGGGGGGGGGGGGGGGGGGGGGGGGGGGGGGGGGGGGGGGGGGGGGGGGGGGGGGGGGGGGGGGGGGGGGGGGGGGGGGGGGGGGGGGGGGGGGGGGGGGGGGGGGGGGGGGGGGGGGGGGGGGGGGGGGGGGGGGGGGGGGGGGGGGGGGGGGGGGGGGGGGGGGGGGGGGGGGGGGGGGGGGGGGGGGGGGGGGGGGGGGGGGGGGGGGGGGGGGGGGGGGGGGGGGGGGGGGGGGGGGGGGGGGGGGGGGGGGGGGGGGGGGGGGGGGGGGGGGGGGGGGGGGGGGGGGGGGGGGGGGGGGGGGGGGGGGGGGGGGGGGGGGGGGGGGGGGGGGGGGGGGGGGGGGGGGGGGGGGGGGGGGGGGGGGGGGGGGGGGGGGGGGGGGGGGGGGGGGGGGGGGGGGGGGGGGGGGGGGGGGGGGGGGGGGGGGGGGGGGGGGGGGGGGGGGGGGGGGGGGGGGGGGGGGGGGGGGGGGGGGGGGGGGGGGGGGGGGGGGGGGGGGGGGGGGGGGGGGGGGGGGGGGGGGGGGGGGGGGGGGGGGGGGGGGGGGGGGGGGGGGGGGGGGGGGGGGGGGGGGGGGGGGGGGGGGGGGGGGGGGGGGGGGGGGGGGGGGGGGGGGGGGGGGGGGGGGGGGGGGGGGGGGGGGGGGGGGGGGGGGGGGGGGGGGGGGGGGGGGGGGGGGGGGGGGGGGGGGGGGGGGGGGGGGGGGGGGGGGGGGGGGGGGGGGGGGGGGGGGGGGGGGGGGGGGGGGGGGGGGGGGGGGGGGGGGGGGGGGGGGGGGGGGGGGGGGGGGGGGGGGGGGGGGGGGGGGGGGGGGGGGGGGGGGGGGGGGGGGGGGGGGGGGGGGGGGGGGGGGGGGGGGGGGGGGGGGGGGGGGGGGGGGGGGGGGGGGGGGGGGGGGGGGGGGGGGGGGGGGGGGGGGGGTTAAATCAGAGAATAATGGTTGTTCTATTTATATGAGTAATATCTTTTATGGTTATGCACCCTTAAAGAGTGGTCTATTCTTATTAAATCTCGATAGTAGTGATACACATATTCATAATGTTGAAGCCAAAAGATGCAGAGTTGATAATGATAGTGCAACTTATTTGTGGCACTGCCGTTTGGGTCATATCGGTGTAAAGCGCATGAAGAAACTCCATACTGATAGGCTTTTGGAACCACTTGATTATGAATCACTTGGTACTTGCGAACCGTGCCTTATGGGTAAGATGACAAAAACACCGTTCTCCGGTACTATGGAGAGAGCAACAGATTTGTTGGAAATCATACATACAGATGTATGTGGTCTGATGAATGCTGAGGCTCATGGCGGATATCGTTATTTTCTCACCTTCACAGATGACTTAAGTAGATATGGGTATATCTACTTAATGAAACATAAGTGTGAAACATTTGAAAAGTTCAAAGAATTTCAGAGTGAAGTTGAAAATCATCGTAACAAGAAAATAAAATTCCTGCGATCTGATCGTGGAGGAGAATATTTGAGTTACGAGTTTGGTGTACATTTGAAACAATGCGGAATAGGAACCTAAATTTATCATGAACTTAGTAGCTGATAGTATCTTGCTTGTTTATGTTTGATTGTAGATAGATGGCCTGTGTTGTTGTTCCGTTGAATTTTAATGCGTTCCTTGAGAAAGCAAAGTTGAAAGATGATGGTAGCAATTACACGGACTGGGTCCGTAACTTGAGGATTATCCTCATTGCTGCACAGAAGAATTACGTCCTGGAAGCACCGCTGGGTGCCAGGCCTGCTGCTGGAGCAACACTAGATGTTATGAACGTCTGGCAGAGCAAAGCTGATGACTACTCGATAGTTCGGTGTGCCATGCTTTACGGCTTAGAATCGGGACTTCAACGACGTTTTGAACGTCGGGGGGGGGGGGGGGGGGGGGGGGGGGGGGGGGGGGGGGGGGGGGGGGGGGGGGGGGGGGGGGGGGGGGGGGGGGGGGGGGGGGGGGGGGGGGGGGGGGGGGGGGGGGGGGGGGGGGGGGGGGGGGGGGGGGGGGGGGGGGGGGGGGGGGGGGGGGGGGGGGGGGGGGGGGGGGGGGGGGGGGGGGGGGGGGGGGGGGGGGGGGGGGGGGGGGGGGGGGGGGGGGGGGGGGGGGGGGGGGGGGGGGGGGGGGGGGGGGGGGGGGGGGGGGGGGGGGGGGGGGGGGGGGGGGGGGGGGGGGGGGGGGGGGGGGGGGGGGGGGGGGGGGGGGGGGGGGGGGGGGGGGGGGGGGGGGGGGGGGGGGGGGGGGGGGGGGGGGGGGGGGGGGGGGGGGGGGGGGGGGGGGGGGGGGGGGGGGGGGGGGGGGGGGGGGGGGGGGGGGGGGGGGGGGGGGGGGGGGGGGGGGGGGGGGGGGGGGGGGGGGGGGGGGGGGGGGGGGGGGGGGGGGGGGGGGGGGGGGGGGGGGGGGGGGGGGGGGGGGGGGGGGGGGGGGGGGGGGGGGGGGGGGGGGGGGGGGGGGGGGGGGGGGGGGGGGGGGGGGGGGGGGGGGGGGGGGGGGGGGGGGGGGGGGGGGGGGGGGGGGGGGGGGGGGGGGGGGGGGGGGGGGGGGGGGGGGGGGGGGGGGGGGGGGGGGGGGGGGGGGGGGGGGGGGGGGGGGGGGGGGGGGGGGGGGGGGGGGGGGGGGGGGGGGGGGGGGGGGGGGGGGGGGGGGGGGGGGGGGGGGGGGGGGGGGGGGGGGGGGGGGGGGGGGGGGGGGGGGGGGGGGGGGGGGGGGGGGGGGGGGGGGGGGGGGGGGGGGGGGGGGGGGGGGGGGGGGGGGGGGGGGGGGGGGGGGGGGGGGGGGGGGGGGGGGGGGGGGGGGGGGGGGGGGGGGGGGGGGGGGGGGGGGGGGGGGGGGGGGGGGGGGGGGGGGGGGGGGGGGGGGGGGGGGGGGGGGGGGGGGGGGGGGGGGGGGGGGGGGGGGGGGGGGGGGGGGGGGGGGGGGGGGGGGGGGGGGGGGGGGGGGGGGGGGGGGGGGGGGGGGGGGGGGGGGGGGGGGGGGGGGGGGGGGGGGGGGGGGGGGGGGGGGGGGGGGGGGGGGGGGGGGGGGGGGGGGGGGGGGGGGGGGGGGGGGGGGGGGGGGGGGGGGGGGGGGGGGGGGGGGGGGGGGGGGGGGGGGGGGGGGGGGGGGGGGGGGGGGGGGGGGGGGGGGGGGGGGGGGGGGGGGGGGGGGGGGGGGGGGGGGGGGGGGGGGGGGGGGGGGGGGGGGGGGGGGGGGGGGGGGGGGGGGGGGGGGGGGGGGGGGGGGGGGGGGGGGGGGGGGGGGGGGGGGGGGGGGGGGGGGGGGGGGGGGGGGGGGGGGGGGGGGGGGGGGGGGGGGGGGGGGGGGGGGGGGGGGGGGGGGGGGGGGGGGGGGGGGGGGGGGGGGGGGGGGGGGGGGGGGGGGGGGGGGGGGGGGGGGGGGGGGGGGGGGGGGGGGGGGGGGGGGGGGGGGGGGGGGGGGGGGGGGGGGGGGGGGGGGGGGGGGGGGGGGGGGGGGGGGGGGGGGGGGGGGGGGGGGGGGGGGGGGGGGGGGGGGGGGGGGGGGGGGGGGGGGGGGGGGGGGGGGGGGGGGGGGGGGGGGGGGGGGGGGGGGGGGGGGGGGGGGGGGGGGGGGGGGGGGGGGGGGGGGGGGGGGGGGGGGGGGGGGGGGGGGGGGGGGGGGGGGGGGGGGGGGGGGGGGGGGGGGGGGGGGGGGGGGGGGGGGGGGGGGGGGGGGGGGGGGGGGGGGGGGGGGGGGGGGGGGGGGGTGGGAGACATAGAGATTTGCAAGATACATACGGATCTGAATGTTGCAGACCTATTGACTAAGCCTCTTCCACGAGCAAAACATGATCAGCACCAAGGCTCCACGGGTGTTAGAATCATTAATGTGTAATCTAGATTATTGACTCTAGTGCAAGTGGGAGACTGAAGGAAATATTCCCTAGAGGCAATAATAAAGTTATTATTTATTTCCTCTTATCATGATGAATATTCATGCTAGAATTGTATTAACCGGAAACATAATCCATGTGTGAATACATAGACAAACATAGTGTCACTAGTATGCCTCTACTTGACTAGCTCATTGATCAAAGATGGTTAAGTTTCCTAACCAAAGAATGAGTTATCATTTGATCAGTGGGATCACATCATTAGAAGAATGATGTGATTGACTTGACCCATTTCGTTAGCTTAGCACTTGATCGTCTAGTATGTTGCTATTGCTTTCTTCATGACTTATACATGTTCCTGTGACTATGAGATTATGTAACTCCCGCTTACCGGAGGAACACTTTGTGTGCTACCAAACGTCACAACGTAACTGGGTGATTATAAAGGAGCTCTACAGGTGTCTCCGAAGGTACTTGTTGAGTCGACGTATTTCGAGATTAGGATTTGTCACTCCGATTGTCGGAGAGGTATCTCTGGGCCCTCTCGGTAATGCACATTACTGTAAGCCTTGCAAGAAATGTAGCTAATGAGTTAGTTACGGGATGACACATTACGTAACAAGTAAAGAGACTTGCCGGTAACGAGATTGAACTAGGTATTGAGATACCGATGATCGAATCTCGGGCAAGTAGCGTACCGATGACAAAGGGAACAAATGTATGTTGTTATGTGGTTTGACCGATAAAGATCTTCGTAGAATATGTGGGAGCTAATATGAGCATCCAAGTTCCGCGTGTGTGCGAGGCGTTGGCTCCAACTGAACCCGAGCAAGGCGTTGGGCTCTAACTGAACCCGAGCAATTGCACTGCACGCTACGCGTTACTGAACCCGAGCGATCGATCGATGGCTGCTATGAAAATACGTGAAAAGGACTAAGGATATGTTTCTAGTTTATGGAGGTGACAAAGAGCTAGTTGTAAATGGTAACGTCGATACAAGCTTTGACACTGATCCGGACGATTCTAAATCGCAAACCGGATACGTGTTTATATTGAACGGTGGAGCTGTCAGTTGGTGCAGTTCTAAACAAAGCGTCGTGGCGGGATCTACATGTGAAGCAGAGTACATAGCTGCTTCGGAAGCAGCAAATGAAGGAGTCTGGATGAAGGAGTTCATATCCGATCTAGGTGTCATACCTAGTGCATCGGGTCCATTGAAAATCTTTTGTGACAATACTGGTGCAATTGCGTTGGCAAAGGAATCCAGATTTCACAAGAGAACCAAGCACATCAAGAGACGCTT
>JAAAWM010008961.1:0-18239 GCA_036873465.1 Thinopyrum obtusiflorum
GCGAAAGCCTATTTCGAGAGATCGGATGGCATAAAGCCCGAAAAAAGTTTTTCCAAACATACCAGTTAAGATCTAGTTTGGAAGCTCTCGACTGTACTAAACTAATGGTGAAAAAGGAATATGAACTAGCCTAAAGGATTAGTTTGCGATCATTTTTTACTTTGCCCTTTTTTGCTGCATCCTCGCATGGATGGATGAGCATGCTCCTGCCATTCTAATCACATGCCCAAGAGCAGGCCTTGCTGGAAACGAAGCAAAGAAACGTTCGTTCCCAATAATTTTCGTATAAAAAAAGATGGTAAAGAAATACAAGATGTGCAAGGGGCGAGTAGCGGAGAAATTAAGCATACCCATTTATGCTTTGTCCCACTCTTGTGCCGACGAACGTACTCCACTTCATCCAAGATGTCTTCTGTGGCATACAAAGCAGATTTGAGATCCGCCAACAACTTCTCAAAGAGATGCTTATGTTCACTGCCCTCAGCTGCTTCTAGAATAAGCTTCAGATCAGGGATAGTGTCCTTCGCCAAGGACTCAATCTTCTCCCTTGTTTTGCCTGGGGGGGGGGGGGGGGGGGGGGGGGGGGGGGGGGGGGGGGGGGGGGGGGGGGGGGGGGGGGGGGGGGGGGGGGGGGGGGGGGGGGGGGGGGGGGGGGGGGGGGGGGGGGGGGGGGGGGGGGGGGGGGGGGGGGGGGGGGGGGGGGGGGGGGGGGGGGGGGGGGGGGGGGGGGGGGGGGGGGGGGGGGGGGGGGGGGGGGGGGGGGGGGGGGGGGGGGGGGGGGGGGGGGGGGGGGGGGGGGGGGGGGGGGGGGGGGGGGGGGGGGGGGGGGGGGGGGGGGGGGGGGGGGGGGGGGGGGGGGGGGGGGGGGGGGGGGGGGGGGGGGGGGGGGGGGGGGGGGGGGGGGGGGGGGGGGGGGGGGGGGGGGGGGGGGGGGGGGGGGGGGGGGGGGGGGGGGGGGGGGGGGGGGGGGGGGGGGGGGGGGGGGGGGGGGGGGGGGGGGGGGGGGGGGGGGGGGGGGGGGGGGGGGGGGGGGGGGGGGGGGGGGGGGGGGGGGGGGGGGGGGGGGGGGGGGGGGGGGGGGGGGGGGGGGGGGGGGGGGGGGGGGGGGGGGGGGGGGGGGGGGGGGGGGGGGGGGGGGGGGGGGGGGGGGGGGGGGGGGGGGGGGGGGGGGGGGGGGGGGGGGGGGGGGGGGGGGGGGGGGGGGGGGGGGGGGGGGGGGGGGGGGGGGGGGGGGGGGGGGGGGGGGGGGGGGGGGGGGGGGGGGGGGGGGGGGGGGGGGGGGGGGGGGGGGGGGGGGGGGGGGGGGGGGGGGGGGGGGGGGGGGGGGGGGGGGGGGGGGGGGGGGGGGGGGGGGGGGGGGGGGGGGGGGGGGGGGGGGGGGGGGGGGGGGGGGGGGGGGGGGGGGGGGGGGGGGGGGGGGGGGGGGGGGGGGGGGGGGGGGGGGGGGGGGGGGGGGGGGGGGGGGGGGGGGGGGGGGGGGGGGGGGGGGGGGGGGGGGGGGGGGGGGGGGGGGGGGGGGGGGGGGGGGGGGGGGGGGGGGGGGGGGGGGGGGGGGGGGGGGGGGGGGGGGGGGGGGGGGGGGGGGGGGGGGGGGGGGGGGGGGGGGGGGGGGGGGGGGGGGGGGGGGGGGGGGGGGGGGGGGGGGGGGGGGGGGGGGGGGGGGGGGGGGGGGGGGGGGGGGGGGGGGGGGGGGGGGGGGGGGGGGGGGGGGGGGGGGGGGGGGGGGGGGGGGGGGGGGGGGGGGGGGGGGGGGGGGGGGGGGGGGGGGGGGGGGGGGGGGGGGGGGGGGGGGGGGGGGGGGGGGGGGGGGGGGGGGGGGGGGGGGGGGGGGGGGGGGGGGGGGGGGGGGGGGGGGGGGGGGGGGGGGGGGGGGGGGGGGGGGGGGGGGGGGGGGGGGGGGGGGGGGGGGGGGGGGGGGGGGGGGGGGGGGGGGGGGGGGGGGGGGGGGGGGGGGGGGGGGGGGGGGGGGGGGGGGGGGGGGGGGGGGGGGGGGGGGGGGGGGGGGGGGGGGGGGGGGGGGGGGGGGGGGGGGGGGGGGGGGGGGGGGGGGGGGGGGGGGGGGGGGGGGGGGGGGGGGGGGGGGGGGGGGGGGGGGGGGGGGGGGGGGGGGGGGGGGGGGGGGGGGGGGGGGGGGGGGGGGGGGGGGGGGGGGGGGGGGGGGGGGGGGGGGGGGGGGGGGGGGGGGGGGGGGGGGGGGGGGGGGGGGGGGGGGGGGGGGGGGGGGGGGGGGGGGGGGGGGGGGGGGGGGGGGGGGGGGGGGGGGGGGGGGGGGGGGGGGGGGGGGGGGGGGGGGGGGGGGGGGGGGGGGGGGGGGGGGGGGGGGGGGGGGGGGGGGGGGGGGGGGGGGGGGGGGGGGGGGGGGGGGGGGGGGGGGGGGGGGGGGGGGGGGGGGGGGGGGGGGGGGGGGGGGGGGGGGGGGGGGGGGGGGGGGGGGGGGGGGGGGGGGGGGGGGGGGGGGGGGGGGGGGGGGGGGGGGGGGGGGGGGGGGGGGGGGGGGGGGGGGGGGGGGGGGGGGGGGGGGGGGGGGGGGGGGGGGGGGGGGGGGGGGGGGGGGGGGGGGGGGGGGGGGGGGGGGGGGGGGGGGGGGGGGGGGGGGGGGGGGGGGGGGGGGGGGGGGGGGGGGGGGGGGGGGGGGGGGGGGGGGGGGGGGGGGGGGGGGGGGGGGGGGGGGGGGGGGGGGGGGGGGGGGGGGGGGGGGGGGGGGGGGGGGGGGGGGGGGGGGGGGGGTTTTTCTTTGCCGCAAATATTTTTTCGCGCCTTTTTTTTGCCGCCAATATTGTTCCCGCCAATTAATTTTTCACATTTTTTCTTTGCCGCCAATATTATTTAGCGCCTTTTTTTTGCCGTCAAAATTCTTCCCGCCATTTTCGTTGCCGCCAATTTGTTCCCGCCTTTTTCTTTCCCGCCATTTTCGTTGCCGCCAATATTGTGCCCGCCATGTGAGCAGTGACCTGTCGTAACCGAAATGTTTGTGCTTCTCTCTGTACTCATCGATGTCCTCATCGCCCGCCTCAGATGCTGGGATGTGAACCCACTCCTCTCTAGTGGCCTCAACCATACGTGCCAAAGCTAAAAGTCCAGCCCAAGCCAGCCTACAAAATAAGAATGCAAAATTCAATTAGTGTGTACATATTTTTAGCCCATACTACTGGAATAAGAATGACACATACCTATCAGCCCAATCAGGGTGTATCATCCAATCAGACTTTGGAGTGCGAGTGACCAACACAGGGAGCTCATGACCAGCCTCCATATGTTTAGCCCGATGTTTTACATCAATCGTAGGATTGAGCAAAGGATACAGAGCCATTTCTGCACAAAGTAAAATATAGTCCGCACATATTACAAAGTTAAACATAGTCCGCACATATTACAAAGTTAAACATAGTCCGCATATATTACAAAGTTAAACATAGTCCGCACATATTACAAAGTTAAACATAGTCCGCACACTTCAATTGCTGGAAGTTCTCTCTCCCTCACCCTCTCCCTCCCCGTCGTCCTCGACTGCCTCGGCCACGTCCACGCCTTCCTACTGATGTTGCAGCCACTGGCGTTGTAGCCGTCGATGTAGACGCACCAGCAGTATAACCACCAACGGTAAGAGTGGGACAATATTTCATCATGTGGCCATATCCAGCGCATAGCAAACATTGTCTACTACACCCACCGGCTTCAGATTCGTCCATATCATTACGGATGCGACATACCTTCCTTCTACCTCTACTTGTCCGCATCATATCTGGGTCTGGGATGTATTGCCTGTCATCGGGGTTAACCGTGTTGAAGTTACCCATAACTCTAAATCCATCCATCTCACCGGTCCAAGTATTCTGCACCGACTCTTTTAGATAATATTCAGACACGAAAGAGATCGCGTCCATTTTTAACTGGCCACATGCAGCCAACACATGTGAGCAAGGCAAGTGGAGCAGCTTCGGTTTGTTGCATGTGCACTCACATGTTGGCCTGACTCTACTTCCAATTTTCACCTCGTGCGTCTTCAACTCATTTGCAGAACCGAATCTATTGGTAGGTAGGCGTACCTCATACCTCCTTTCTTGATTACCAATGGCTGTGATAGTGTGCAACTTTGCTTTTTTGAGCTTCTTCGTCATGTACCGCATAATCTTTTCACAGTAAGGTGTTTCGGGTTTCTTCTTAATATGCTTCTCAGATTTCAAGCGCCTATCTCATACGGAATTTCGTAACTATATCTGCTCTTAATTGCATTCTGAATGTGTTTCGCTTCCATGTCTTTCTTGGTCACTATCTCACTGAACATGACTTCCACAATGAGACTTGAAGTAAGGTTTGGATGATCCACCATCGGATATTTCATCACACAATTGTGGGGCACAACCTTCGTCACGACCCAAGTCACGTTCCACTTTGGAACGTGGGCGTGCACCATCGCGGGACAACTATTGATAATACATGACAAAGTCAAGTATTTTTTTGTTGATACGTCCGTTTGAAAAACCCTTTGTGTGGACATTGCCCACTCTGTCACGGCTGCCTTTAGATTTTTCTTTGTGGTATACATACCCCCTATTTCGACTTTGCTCCGATGATACTCCCAGGAAGATTCATGACCATCGTTCACGGTCATGCCGGGGGGGGGGGGGGGGGGGGGGGGGGGGGGGGGGGGGGGGGGGGGGGGGGGGGGGGGGGGGGGGGGGGGGGGGGGGGGGGGGGGGGGGGGGGGGGGGGGGGGGGGGGGGGGGGGGGGGGGGGGGGGGGGGGGGGGGGGGGGGGGGGGGGGGGGGGGGGGGGGGGGGGGGGGGGGGGGGGGGGGGGGGGGGGGGGGGGGGGGGGGGGGGGGGGGGGGGGGGGGGGGGGGGGGGGGGGGGGGGGGGGGGGGGGGGGGGGGGGGGGGGGGGGGGGGGGGGGGGGGGGGGGGGGGGGGGGGGGGGGGGGGGGGGGGGGGGGGGGGGGGGGGACCGCCGCCTTGTACCAGAGGATCCTCCATGGGGATGGGGAGCACTAAGGCAATGGGGTGAGTCCTCCGGCGTTTGCAGGATTCTAACCAGGTCACCCACTTATGTGTCCTATCTATCGGAACCAACTCCCAGAAAATTTTTGTATGGGATTTCGTCCACACTGACTGAATACTGATGGTGCACACATTGGGATCAAGCAAGAAATTTGTTGTCAACCAGTGTTTCAACTGACTAATGTTCATTTTTTTCTGGATCGATCAGTTGCAACTCTACATATGCAAACTCAGTCAGATCAACCCCACTCTCGTTTGATCGGACATTCCCAGGACCATAGTAAACAACAAATTTGACTGATTCAGACATGTCTCCTGCCATAAAAATTCATACCCATCAACCACTAAGTACCACATAATTTTTATTCCAATAACCGGAATGTCTGCCACATATACATGACTACCACTAAGCAAACAATCGATCAAACGAACTAAAATTTCAGACATGTCTCCTGCAATTAAATTTTATATTCCCGTCAACCACTACGTACCCATAATTTTTTTTACACTAACAGAAATGTCTACCACATATACATGACTACCACAAAGTAAATAACCGATCTAACGAACTAAAATTTTAGACATGTCTCCTGCAAATAAATTTCATATTCCCATCAACCACTACGTACCCATAATTTTTTTTACACTAACAGAAATGTCTATCACATATACATGACTACCATAAAGTAAATAACTGATCTAACGAATTGGGGGGGGGGGGGGGGGGGGGGGGGGGGGGGGGGGGGGGGGGGGGGGGGGGGGGGGGGGGGGGGGGGGGGGGGGGGGGGGGGGGGGGGGGGGGGGGGGGGGGGGGGGGGGGGGGGGGGGGGGGGGGGGGGGGGGGGGGGGGGGGGGGGGGGGGGGGGGGGGGGGGGGGGGGGGGGGGGGGGGGGGGGGGGGGGGGGGGGGGGGGGGGGGGGGGGGGGGGGGGGGGGGGGGGGGGGGGGGGGGGGGGGGGGGGGGGGGGGGGGGGGGGGGGGGGGGGGGGGGGGGGGGGGGGGGGGGGGGGGGGGGGGGGGGGGGGGGGGGGGGGGGGGGGGGGGGGGGGGGGGGGGGGGGGGGGGGGGGGGGGGGGGGGGGGGGGGGGGGGGGGGGGGGGGGGGGGGGGGGGGGGGGGGGGGGGGGGGGGGGGGGGGGGGGGGGGGGGGGGGGGGGGGGGGGGGGGGGGGGGGGGGGGGGGGGGGGGGGGGGGGGGGGGGGGGGGGGGGGGGGGGGGGGGGGGGGGGGGGGGGGGGGGGGGGGGGGGGGGGGGGGGGGGGGGGGGGGGGGGGGGGGGGGGGGGGGGGGGGGGGGGGGGGGGGGGGGGGGGGGGGGGGGGGGGGGGGGGGGGGGGGGGGGGGGGGGGGGGGGGGGGGGGGGGGGGGGGGGGGGGGGGGGGGGGGGGGGGGGGGGGGGGGGGGGGGGGGGGGGGGGGGGGGGGGGGGGGGGGGGGGGGGGGGGGGGGGGGGGGGGGGGGGGGGGGGGGGGGGGGGGGGGGGGGGGGGGGGGGGGGGGGGGGGGGGGGGGGGGGGGGGGGGGGGGGGGGGGGGGGGGGGGGGGGGGGGGGGGGGGGGGGGGGGGGGGGGGGGGGGGGGGGGGGGGGGGGGGGGGGGGGGGGGGGGGGGGGGGGGGGGGGGGGGGGGGGGGGGGGGGGGGGGGGGGGGGGGGGGGGGGGGGGGGGGGGGGGGGGGGGGGGGGGGGGGGGGGGGGGGGGGGGGGGGGGGGGGGGGGGGGGGGGGGGGGGGGGGGGGGGGGGGGGGGGGGGGGGGGGGGGGGGGGGGGGGGGGGGGGGGGGGGGGGGGGGGGGGGGGGGGGGGGGGGGGGGGGGGGGGGGGGGGGGGGGGGGGGGGGGGGGGGGGGGGGGGGGGGGGGGGGGGGGGGGGGGGGGGGGGGGGGGGGGGGGGGGGGGGGGGGGGGGGGGGGGGGGGGGGGGGGGGGGGGGGGGGGGGGGGGGGGGGGGGGGGGGGGGGGGGGGGGGGGGGGGGGGGGGGGGGGGGGGGGGGGGGGGGGGGGGGGGGGGGGGGGGGGGGGGGGGGGGGGGGGGGGGGGGGGGGGGGGGGGGGGGGGGGGGGGGGGGGGGGGGGGGGGGGGGGGGGGGGGGGGGGGGGGGGGGGGGGGGGGGGGGGGGGGGGGGGGGGGGGGGGGGGGGGGGGGGGGGGGGGGGGGGGGGGGGGGGGGGGGGGGGGGGGGGGGGGGGGGGGGGGGGGGGGGGGGGGGGGGGGGGGGGGGGGGGGGGGGGGGGGGGGGGGGGGGGGGGGGGGGGGGGGGGGGGGGGGGGGGGGGGGGGGGGGGGGGGGGGGGGGGGGGGGGGGGGGGGGGGGGGGGGGGGGGGGGGGGGGGGGGGGGGGGGGGGGGGGGGGGGGGGGGGGGGGGGGGGGGGGGGGGGGGGGGGGGGGGGGGGGGGGGGGGGGGGGGGGGGGGGGGGGGGGGGGGGGGGGGGGGGGGGGGGGGGGGGGGGGGGGGGGGGGGGGGGGGGGGGGGGGGGGGGGGGGGGGGGGGGGGGGGGGGGGGGGGGGGGGGGGGGGGGGGGGGGGGGGGGGGGGGGGGGGGGGGGGGGGGGGGGGGGGGGGGGGGGGGGGGGGGGGGGGGGGGGGGGGGGGGGGGGGGGGGGGGGGGGGGGGGGGGGGGGGGGGGGGGGGGGGGGGGGGGGGGGGGGGGGGGGGGGGGGGGGGGGGGGGGGGGGGGGGGGGGGGGGGGGGGGGGGGGGGGGGGGGGGGGGGGGGGGGGGGGGGGGGGGGGGGGGGGGGGGGGGGGGGGGGGGGGGGGGGGGGGGGGGGGGGGGGGGGGGGGGGGGGGGGGGGGGGGGGGGGGGGGGGGGGGGGGGGGGGGGGGGGGGGGGGGGGGGGGGGGGGGGGGGGGGGGGGGGGGGGGGGGGGGGGTCGAGCAATGATCATTTGTATAGAGAAGCAGATTGATACAGTTCGGCTATGGAGAAATCATAACAAAATACATGAATATTCATGTGAGCGAGCTTCTTCAAGCTACATGACCTCGAGCTCAATAGGCTCTTCAGCTTGAGTCAAACCGAGCCTAAAGCGGGATGAGAGCGACTAGCTCGCGAGCTCAAGTTTTTCCTTCTTTTTTACAGCTTCCACACTAGTCGTGGCTGCATCTCTCAAGTTTCAGTTCGGATGTCAGTTTCTGTGCACCAAGTACAGATAAATCAGCCAAGAGAAATCTCTATGGAACATAGAGGCAATGTGAGTTCATGTAGATTTAGGCAGACATAGAGCATCTCCAACAGCCGCCGAACGCGCCGCGCGCTAAAAACTACTTTGCCGCGCGCCCTTCGTCTGGTTTTGCGCGGCCAGCAGCGCTGGCTCCAACAACCGCGCTAAAATGCAGCGCGCGCGCCACTCCAGCAGCGCGCAAAAAATGCAAGCTTCTTCCTCTTCGCCTTCGAGGTGCCGGAGCCGTCCGCCGCCTTGTTCTTCTTCGCGGATGTCTTGCCCTTCTTCGGCCGCGCCGCATTGGGGAGCTTCGAGGGGGGGGCGGCGGCACGGGGCGGCGCCGGCGCGACGCCACCCGCCGCCGAGCTCATCCGCGGCGGCATGAAGAGGCCGCGCGCAAGAGCGATGCTCGGAGGAGCTCCGGCGGAGGCGAGGCCAACGCTCCCCGCGCTAGGGTTTGCGGCGGCGGCGGCCGTGGAGGGGTCGCGGCTATAGGATGGGGTGAGCGGGGTGGCGGCGCGTGCGTCCATCGGGTCCAGTTCGCCGGCGCCGGCGCGCACGGGGCGAAGGTTGCAGGAAGGAGAGAGTGCGGCGCGAGCGCTCGTGTGTTCCGCGCGTGGAGCGGGCGCCCCAAATACACAGTGCGAGTTGGCGATTCGGACCGCGCGCCCAACTCCATATGCCGCGCGCGCGGTTATTGCGCGCCCGCTGGAGCCACTCTACCGGTTGCGCGCGCGCTAAAATGGCCAAATTTGCGGCACGGCGCTTGTTTAGTGCGGCTGTTGGAGATGCTCTTAACGATCTATGCTAGTACCTACAAGTTTCATTGGTTATTGATTGGTTACAGTCAGGCTCCGGCTGGCATGACCGTTGGTTCGATCAAGATGGATAATCGTTCTCTCTAGTAGGATGGCCGGGGTAGACAGACACATCGTGGAAGTACATTAATAGTATGGTTTTTGTTGTGGTTGGTCAAATCATCCGCACGAGAGCAGAAAGTCGAGAACGCATGCAGCAGTTGCAGAACCCTGAAGAAAATTAACAAGTTGAGACTGCACAGATCCAAAACGGTGTAAAGCATCAGAACATGGACGAAAGAAACAAGATCCCCATTGTTGCCCCGAGCATGTGTGGATCAGGTGCTCGAAATGAATTTATGAAATTGCAAGTGGAGACTGTTGGCCCAGACCTTGTACGTACGTGGTCGTAGACGATTACTTTCCGTCAAGAGCTATCACGCAGTCGTGTATGATATGGTTGCATGTAGTATATAAAAAGTGTAAGATTCTTTAACATTTTTTTTAGGGGAAGATTCTTAACATTTCTGTTGGACCTGCCTACAATGATCGATGTTAGTCTGGAGTTTTTTTTTCTTAACTTAAAGTAGAAATGAAAGAAAAACGAGATTATAATATGGTAATCTAATTTGTTCCACTTGCTTACGCAGGCTTATCAGTACATACATATAGTACATACTACCTCTGTCCCTAAATATAAGACGTTCTTATATTTAGGGACGGAGGGAGTAGAAAATATAATATAATCTATGCTTGAGGATTAGTCAGGTATAAATAATCTCTGCTTTCGATTACAAACAAATAAAGGCTCAAAGGAAATTATAAATAATCCTAGCGAATAAAGGCTCGCAGGTAGGCCTCCCTTTCCGATTGATCCATGATACTGCATTCCTTAGTCACCCTACCCTCCATGGGCTGGTTTTATCATCTGCATTGAACCGATATCTCTGGTTATATATTCTGAGATCATCGAAACTCGGCCCTAAGAAAATCCTTGACAGGTTGGGCTTTGCTCGGGGGGCGCACCATGGCCGGCGAGCACGTCATATGCTGGCTTTAGCAGTGACTCTGATTGATGGTTGCCTGTCTTGGCCTGGCCTCCGACAGCAGCAGGGCAGGGCTGCACGGGTTCTCGGCAGATGATGATCGAGGGCCTAGCACGAAGATCCCCTGTCGCCACCGGTGGTTCTTGCTGTGGTTGTAAAGGGTAAACCCCCATGGAGCAGGTCAGTCAATGGACAAGTGGAGATTAGTATGCCTGTTCCTGGTGGGGATCCCGGCTGTACCTTTCCTTGCTTGTTGAGCTGCCAATGTTATTTCTGCTCACTCTTGGTGTAGCTGTTGTTTCCACACAAAAAATCCTTTGTATAAAGGTGTGTTGCAGCTTGCAAGTGCAATTAGTAGAGGTTATTATGTACTACTCCTATCTTATATTTCTTTACAGAGGGAGTAGTAGGAAAAAAGTTGAAGAGAAAATGCAGATTTATAATGTGGGGAATGGAACAGACATAAGAGGTGTGAGTTGAGCGAACCTGCATCCAGAATTCGCTACCAGATTTATTATGAATGATTGAAACGTCGAGACTGGATGCAGTTACCCAGTACCGATTAATATCCTGTAGCAAGGAATATGCCGGTGACCCGCATCCTGTCTAACTGCATTAATATCCTGCAATGACTTGAGCTTTTCGCAGTGGTTGATCTCAAGCCTTTGCTATTTCGCAGTGGTCACGGCACAGGCAATCACCGGAATCGGGGTATCGCCGGTGGCCGCGGCACTGGCAATCATCGGAATCGGGGGTGGCCGTGGCTCTTGCGATTACCAGAATCGTGGGCTTGCCGGTGATCCACGTCCACTTGCCTGGGCCCTGGGGGTCGCCGGTGGACGTGCGTGCGAGCAAACCGATACAGAGTGCGTACATACAGGCAGCGAGGGAGCAATCCCCAGGCCTACGATGGTCGTATCATCGTAGAGAACTAGAGATACAATCCCGAGCATACGCAGTCCGTGGAGAGCGAGCGTGTCTATTTTCATTTTCTTTTCTCTCTGCACACGCAGTCCGCGAAGAGCGAATCCTTGCCATTTTCACCCTGACTGGCGCAAATCACGCTCAAAATGTAAGCTTCCACAGCCATATGCCCATATAAGTTAGGTTGATTCAATATAAACGTGGAGTTACAAGCAACCATATAAGCGAGGAGTTCAACAAACAAATATTTCATCACTACCTGACTTTGTTACACAAACTACGATACCAGCTAAATTGCTTTACTTTTCAAAGACTATGCTAGTGGGTCTTTGGAAAAGCACTACCCTGGCACATCGTACCCCTGATCCATGGCATCCTGCTGCTTCCGTCCATGCCCTGGGTTGCATCCCTCCAAACCTCAATGCCAGAAATTCAGGCCTCTCAGGGCATTTGTCTTGGTTGTGTCTCTAGATTGTCCGCCGCCTGCTCGGTGTTTGCGCGACCGCTCGATGATTGGTGGGCTTGTCTCGCACTCGATGACTGCTGGGCTTGTTGACATCCAACCTTCACTTCCAAGGCGGCTTCTTGGCCGGCGCCCTTCACCATTATTGAGGTCACCATCCATGTCTGCATCTAGCAAAATAGCTCAAGTTATTAGATGTGTATGATACTACCTTCATAGTGCATACTTTCATAGATTGGTATTTCAGATGACCTTATTTATTATTTATATGATACATAAGTAGCACAACATTTATTCCAGTTCACAGGGCGTATATGACCCGACCCAGCCCCAGCCATCCACCGCCCTTCCGCTGGTCCGCCCACGGCTTCGCCCGGAACCCACCACAGCCATTCGTCGCGCACGCTGCCCACCTCTCTAACCGCCATACCATTTGCCGCCCGTGATGCCCCCACACCTCTCGCTCCTCCAGTGGAGCTTGCTGTTGTTGCACCGGTCACCACCTTCAACCTGACCCACCACACCCTTTGCCGCCTGAGATGCCGCCTCTCACTCCTCCGGTGGAGCTCGCCAACTCTCTCTTCGTTGTTGCACCGGTCACCACCTTCACCCCGACCCACCACAGCCATCCTCATGGTCCTCGCCCACCTCTCTCTCGTTGTTATGCCACTCACTCTTTGCTCTGATCCTGCCATGGCCACTCGCCGCCCGCACTTACCTTTCGTCTCTCACTCCTCCCGTGGTCCTCGCCTAACTCTCGCCTGTAGCCGCACCACCATCATTGCCTGTTGACGCCTTAGTTGCCGGCGATGGCGGCTCAAAGCCGAGGGGGGCAACCCCTTCAATGTGGTCATCTCCCTCCTGTGTGAGTTTGCTACTAATTCGATTCGTTCACCAGAGACCTGCAGTTCTGAACTTGTGTCAATAATATCTTTATTGTGCAACATGATCAGCTCCCTCTCCTGCGAACTGCTGAATACTGCAATATTATTTGAATTTAGTCGTACTATTTGAATACTGTCAACCAAACTGCTGCTGTGCTGCATAGTGTTTGTATCTTGCCACTCGTTAATACTTATGGTTTCAAACTGAAGCATAATGTTAAAGTTGGCTTGTATGCGTGTCATAACAAGTTGATATTCTCATTAATCTGAACTAGGGAAGGTGCACTTTGCAACTCAATGTATTTGCAGCTTCTGCCAATTGTAACCAGTGCCTTCTCATCTCTCTTATTAGTATGACACATATACCAACAAGCTAAAAAGGACTGGTTACATGCTTTACTGCCTTCTTTTCAGACCCTAGATTGATGAATCGTCCACATGTTGATTACAGCAATAATCTAGCTTCTAACAGTGAGGTAAATTGTTTGAAAGTACAGTATAGTCATGTATAATGCACACACGTATAATATAATTACCTAGAGCCATAATCAAATTGCAAACGAAAATAAAGTGCACACACAACATGGTACAGTACAATATACTTATATAGTTACCTGGGCATTTGGAGACCCTTGTGTGTGTGTATGTGAAACAGAAGCCGGGTACTCTATCAGCAGTGAACTCGGCAACATCTTCCAGTGTCCTGCTTCTCATGTCAATAGCAAGAACCCAAGCATTTTCGTCCAAGAAGTCTACTTTGGTCATTAGGTAAACAATTTGGTCGTCGTGAAGACTGAGCGTTGGATGTCCTGTATGAAGTGCCACCAAGGTTGGGAGCAATTCAAGTTTGTCCCCAGGGATGGAGATCTGTGAAGAATCGAATTTGTAGTCCTGGTGCCAGCAGTCCTTGTCCCCAGGACCAGTTGCACTGGTGCTCCATTTGGAGAGGATCCAGCCATCCCAGAGGTAGCTGCCTCTGGTTGAGTTACCTGGTCTGGTGCGGATCTGCAGCTCCACATAGTGGATTCGGCCATTGACGATTGCAATGTCTCGGCAACTCCTTGGGCAGCCTTTCAATTTCTTGCCCGGAAGTATTGGCGACGGCAAAGTGATATACTGGAGCTGTGTGCCCGGATAGAGCAAGGGGTAACAGAGGATACCACCATTCTTGAGGTCGACCCAGCAAATGGTGCCAGCTTCTCCCCCGGCAACGATGACCTTGTGGTTGGTATGGTAGTAGTCCATATGCTGTTGATGTTTGTTGAGCAAGCCCTTCTCTTCTGTCCATTTTCCGTTCTTGGAGCTGTAGAGATGCAGATTGTATTCCCCAGGCGACTCTGTATAACAGAGTGCGGCGACCAAATAACCGTCTTCCTGAGACAGGATGCCGACATGGGAATCATCGAGGGAGATTGGTGTAGCTAGCAGCAACTCCAGGGACGGCCGGTCCTCCTCTCCTCTCGCCATTCTGTAGATGAAATACTCATACCTGCGCGTATCCACAGTCACGGCTAGGAGAACGATGTTCAACTCCGTGGCGACGATGCAGGGGTCCGAGGGGGACACGGAGCCAGAACAGCAGATCTGGAGGCGGGAGACCCAAGGCGGCCGGGTGGCGCCGAGGGAGACGTGTACAGCGCCCCCGCCGCTCGTCTCGCAAGTGGCTGTGGTGACGCCATGGCTGCAGGTCGAGGATATGTCGACCTCTAGGTCGAGGAGGATGGTTGAGGGTGCAGGGTCGCCGTGTGGGGGGGTGGCAGGCAGATGCCGCCGCTCCATGGATCTCTACTCAAACTGGCTGGGTTCGTTCCCGATTCATCGGCAACAAAAACACGGATCTGTAGGTCAGCGGTGGATCAATAGCAGGGTCTACCTCCGGGATTTGGTGCTTGCGCGTGAGGCGAGGAGGCAGGGGTTGAATGAAGAGGCTGCTAACTGGGGGCCGGCGGCCGGCGGCGGCGGCCGTGCGGAGGAAGGGTTTGGACGGAACAGTGTTGGGGAGACAACTTGGTCGATATATACGGGCAGCGAATCGATAGACTTTTTTTTCGCTCGGAGCCACTTTTTTGGGTATTCGCTGCTCTGCACGATTGATATATAGGACAGCTAAAGTATCGATTGATATAGGGACAGGCCTAGTGGGGCTACCTACCGGCGGAATTCGATGACGGGCCTACGGCGCTACAGTGTGGTTGCTACAGTGGTTTGCTGCGTGCTACTACAGTGCTTTTTTAAAAAACAAGGGGAAGGGTCCAGAACAGTCGTCCATCGATTGATATGCATTCCTCCGGGCCCGGGCGCTACAGTAGTGATTAGCAGTCCATTCCTCCGGGCCTGGGCGCTACAGTGGTGGTTAGCTCCCGTGATTAACTATGTCGCGTTGGACGTTCCAAGTGTTCAAAGCTCAGAGTATCGTATGTTAGTATCATGTATATAATACTACTTTCGTAAAGCATAGTATTACAAGTTAGTATTTTAGATTGTCTTATTAATTATCATGCATGACACAAAAATAATACAACATTTAATACGATATGATATCGCATCATCTTTTTGCTAATTTAATTGTGTGTCACATTATCCAAAAAATCTAGTTAACATGTATGATACCATTCATGATACTCCGGTTAGAGCATCTCTAGTGGCTTGTCTAAATTTGGTTGTCTATATCTTCATATAGACAATGGTCTAAAAAAATTTGAATTTAGACAACCTCTGTTTTCCAGCGGATTGTCTAAATTTGGTAGTCTATATTTCCAACGGCTATATTTTCAACGGCTACTTTTCCAACGGCTATATTTCCAACGGCTATATATACCACCCTATCCCACCTCTCTCTCAGCATTCCAACTTGTGTCTTCTCTCATCTCTCTCCCGAATCTCTCTGTCTCCTTTCCCACCACCACACATCCGGCTGCCGCGATGAGCAAGAAATCTGACGCCGAGGAGGAGGCCGCCTTCATCGCCAAGGAGCAAGCGGAGGAGGAGGCCGCCCTCATCGCCAAGGAGCAAGCGGAGGAGGAGGCCGCCCTCATCGCCAGGGAGGAGGAGGAGGCCGCCCTCATCGCCGAGGAGGAGGAGGAGGATCGCCGTTATGCGCTAGAGGCCACGCAGGAGGATTCTGGCCTCGATGAGTACCCGGATTGGAATCCCAAAACACACTCAATTGTGTGGGATATCCAGCACGGCTACGTATTGATCCCGTATGAGAAGGAGAGACCTAGCTCACGCAGGCCAGAATAAATAGTTCATGTCCAGAAATGAGGAGTTGTCCAACTGTGAGTTGATCTCATTTGAGTTTTCCATCTGCACACAAATAAATAGTTCACAGATCAATCCATCTACACGCAAACAATGATTCAGTAGAATATATACATGGCCCCCCCCCCCCCCCCCCCCCCCCCCCCCCCCCCCCCCCCCCCCCCCCCCCCCCCCCCCCCCCCCCCCCCCCCCCCCCCCCCCCCCCCCCCCCCCCCCCCCCCCCCCCCCCCCCCCCCCCCCCCCCCCCCCCCCCCCCCCCCCCCCCCCCCCCCCCCCCCCCCCCCCCCCCCCCCCCCCCCCCCCCCCCCCCCCCCCCCCCCCCCCCCCCCCCCCCCCCCCCCCCCCCCCCCCCCCCCCCCCCCCCCCCCCCCCCCCCCCCCCCCCCCCCCCCCCCCCCCCCCCCCCCCCCCCCCCCCCCCCCCCCCCCCCCCCCCCCCCCCCCCCCCCCCCCCCCCCCCCCCCCCCCCCCCCCCCCCCCCCCCCCCCCCCCCCCCCCCCCCCCCCCCCCCCCCCCCCCCCCCCCCCCCCCCCCCCCCCCCCCCCCCCCCCCCCCCCCCCCCCCCCCCCCCCCCCCCCCCCCCCCCCCCCCCCCCCCCCCCCCCCCCCCCCCCCCCCCCCCCCCCCCCCCCCCCCCCCCCCCCCCCCCCCCCCCCCCCCCCCCCCCCCCCCCCCCCCCCCCCCCCCCCCCCCCCCCCCCCCCCCCCCCCCCCCCCCCCCCCCCCCCCCCCCCCCCCCCCCCCCCCCCCCCCCCCCCCCCCCCCCCCCCCCCCCCCCCCCCCCCCCCCCCCCCCCCCCCCCCCCCCCCCCCCCCCCCCCCCCCCCCCCCCCCCCCCCCCCCCCCCCCCCCCCCCCCCCCCCCCCCCCCCCCCCCCCCCCCCCCCCCCCCCCCCCCCCCCCCCCCCCCCCCCCCCCCCCCCCCCCCCCCCCCCCCCCCCCCCCCCCCCCCCCCCCCCCCCCCCCCCCCCCCCCCCCCCCCCCCCCCCCCCCCCCCCCCCCCCCCCCCCCCCCCCCCCCCCCCCCCCCCCCCCCCCCCCCCCCCCCCCCCCCCCCCCCCCCCCCCCCCCCCCCCCCCCCCCCCCCCCCCCCCCCCCCCCCCCCCCCCCCCCCCCCCCCCCCCCCCCCCCCCCCCCCCCCCCCCCCCCCCCCCCCCCCCCCCCCCCCCCCCCCCCCCCCCCCCCCCCCCCCCCCCCCCCCCCCCCCCCCCCCCCCCCCCCCCCCCCCCCCCCCCCCCCCCCCCCCCCCCCCCCCCCCCCCCCCCCCCCCCCCCCCCCCCCCCCCCCCCCCCCCCCCCCCCCCCCCCCCCCCCCCCCCCCCCCCCCCCCCCCCCCCCCCCCCCCCCCCCCCCCCCCCCCCCCCCCCCCCCCCCCCCCCCCCCCCCCCCCCCCCCCCCCCCCCCCCCCCCCCCCCCCCCCCCCCCCCCCCCCCCCCCCCCCCCCCCCCCCCCCCCCCCCCCCCCCCCCCCCCCCCCCCCCCCCCCCCCCCCCCCCCCCCCCCCCCCCCCCCCCCCCCCCCCCCCCCCCCCCCCCCCCCCCCCCCCCCCCCCCCCCCCCCCCCCCCCCCCCCCCCCCCCCCGCGCAAGGGCGGCCGACACCGGCTGCGGGCGGCGGCATCAGATCCGGCGACAGGTCGCGCCCTCCCCTCGCAGCGGCCGCCGCTCGCGCCCTCCCCTGCAGCCGCCGCCACCGCTCGCGTCAGATCCGCCGCCGCCGATCGCGCCCTCCCATCACTCTCTCTCTCTGGTCACTCTGCTCTCTAGGCGCGGGAGAGAGCTCGGGGCAGGCAGCTGTGGGATGCTCGTTGTGGCTCGGTCGTCCAAATGTGGACAACCGGTAGCGATTTTGATGGATGTCTAAATTTTAGACTAGCTCATACACCAGCCGCTGGAGGCGTTTTTGGACCACTGGTAGTCTATATTTGGCTTAGACTACTACGTACACAAGCCACTAGAGATGCTCTTACGATCAGTCTGAGATTTCCGTTCATCGACTGTTCGTCCCACTTTTTGCCGTACCTCAACACGTGGGCATCTGTTTTTTAGGAGCTGCTTTGCGGACCCAGTAGACCTGCTTTGGAGACGTTTTTGAGGGCCGTCAGTCTCGGCTCCCTGCATCATGGACCGTCCGATCATAGTCTCACGTACTATATGACGTAGGATAAATTACTCGAGCATCGGCCCCCAGCACGAGCAACAGAAAAGTCACCTATCCCAGACGTGAATCCACGGTTCGTAACGTCGCTTCTTTTTTTTTTTGACAGCATCGTAACGTCGCTTCTTATAGTCTTATCGAGGCCTCTTATCGAAGGCGTGGGCCCGCGTGGCTAGGTGGAATCTCTTGAAAAGTACTCTGGCGTTTATCATAGAGTACTTTGCTCGGAAAGCAGTGTTGCAGCGAACATTTTTGCCGGAACCAATTACCTTTTTTATTTCGAAATGCACCGTGGTTCACCGAAAGCGGTGTCCATACTGCACACCGTACATGTACCTGTCAGAGTGTCTGTTGACTGGGGCGGAGCCAGAAAATCAGGTTAATGGGTTCCCTTATTGATTTATGGCGACTGATAGGCGCCGGCGCGCTGACCGAAATTTTCGGCCGGTCCGCGTGGGCCGTTCGATCTGCCTAACACGGAGCCCCGCGGAATCGTTTGATCACGCTCGTATTACTGTAGACTCAGTCGTCGTCTTCGTCGCCCCTGCGAATCCCACGCACCTCCTCCCCCC
>JAAAWM010008962.1:0-18239 GCA_036873465.1 Thinopyrum obtusiflorum
AACTGGGTGATTATAAAGGAGCTCTACAGGTGTCTCCAAAGGTACATATTGGGTTGGCGTATTTCGAGATTATGATTTGTCACTCCGATTGTCGGAGAGGTATGTCTGGGCCCTCTCGGTACACTAGTAGAAAACAGGGCTTTGGTCCAGGCCGGGTCAGCCCATTAGTCCCGGTTCAGTCCAGAACCGGGACCAATGTGGGCATTGGTCCCGGTTCGTGAGCCCAGGGGGCCGGCCGGGCCACGTGGGCCATTGGTCCCGGTTCATCTGGACCTTTTGGTCCCGGTTGGTGGGATGAACTGGGACCAATGGGCCTCGCTCCTGGCCCACCACCATTGGTCCCGGTTGGTGGCTTGAACCGGGACCAAAGGCCCCCCTTTAGTCCCGGCTCATGTCACCAACCGGGACCAATGAGGTGCCTATATATACCCCTCGCTCGCGAGCGGAGCACCCCAGTGCTATGTTTTTCTCTGGCCGATGGGGAGAGGGCTTGGTGGTGCTCTAGCTCACCTCCTATGCACACAAGGTGTTCGATGGAATGTCCGAGCCACACTACTTAAGCTTTCTCCTCTCCAAGCTCGACCTCCAAGCTCCAGGGGGGGGGGGGGGGGGGGGGGGGGGGGGGGGGGGGGGGGGGGGGGGGGGGGGGGGGGGGGGGGGGGGGGGGGGGGGGGGGGGGGGGGGGGGGGGGGGGGGGGGGGGGGGGGGGGGGGGGGGGGGGGGGGGGGGGGGGGGGGGGGGGGGGGGGGGGGGGGGGGGGGGGGGGGGGGGGGGGGGGGGGGGGGGGGGGGGGGGGGGGGGGGGGGGGGGGGGGGGGGGGGGGGGGGGGGGGGGGGGGGGGGGGGGGGGGGGGGGGGGGGGGGGGGGGGGGGGGGGGGGGGGGGGGGGGGGGGGGGGGGGGGGGGGGGGGGGGGGGGGGGGGGGGGGGGGGGGGGGGGGGGGGGGGGGGGGGGGGGGGGGGGGGGGGGGGGGGGGGGGGGGGGGGGGGGGGGGGGGGGGGGGGGGGGGGGGGGGGGGGGGGGGGGGGGGGGGGGGGGGGGGGGGGGGGGGGGGGGGGGGGGGGGGGGGGGGGGGGGGGGGGGGGGGGGGGGGGGGGGGGGGGGGGGGGGGGGGGGGGGGGGGGGGGGGGGGGGGGGGGGGGGGGGGGGGGGGGGGGGGGGGGGGGGGGGGGGGGGGGGGGGGGGGGGGGGGGGGGGGGGGGGGGGGGGGGGGGGGGGGGGGGGGGGGGGGGGGGGGGGGGGGGGGGGGGGGGGGGGGGGGGGGGGGGGGGGGGGGGGGGGGGGGGGGGGGGGGGGGGGGGGGGGGGGGGGGGGGGGGGGGGGGGGGGGGGGGGGGGGGGGGGGGGGGGGGGGGGGGGGGGGGGGGGGGGGGGGGGGGGGGGGGGGGGGGGGGGGGGGGGGGGGGGGGGGGGGGGGGGGGGGGGGGGGGGGGGGGGGGGGGGGGGGGGGGGGGGGGGGGGGGGGGGGGGGGGGGGGGGGGGGGGGGGGGGGGGGGGGGGGGGGGGGGGGGGGGGGGGGGGGGGGGGGGGGGGGGGGGGGGGGGGGGGGGGGGGGGGGGGGGGGGGGGGGGGGGGGGGGGGGGGGGGGGGGGGGGGGGGGGGGGGGGGGGGGGGGGGGGGGGGGGGGGGGGGGGGGGGGGGGGGGGGGGGGGGGGGGGGGGGGGGGGGGGGGGGGGGGGGGGGGGGGGGGGGGGGGGGGGGGGGGGGGGGGGGGGGGGGGGGGGGGGGGGGGGGGGGGGGGGGGGGGGGGGGGGGGGGGGGGGGGGGGGGGGGGGGGGGGGGGGGGGGGGGGGGGGGGGGGGGGGGGGGGGGGGGGGGGGGGGGGGGGGGGGGGGGGGGGGGGGGGGGGGGGGGGGGGGGGGGGGGGGGGGGGGGGGGGGGGGGGGGGGGGGGGGGGGGGGGGGGGGGGGGGGGGGGGGGGGGGGGGGGGGGGGGGGGGGGGGGGGGGGGGGGGGGGGGGGGGGGGGGGGGGGGGGGGGGGGGGGGGGGGGGGGGGGGGGGGGGGGGGGGGGGGGGGGGGGGGGGGGGGGGGGGGGGGGGGGGGGGGGGGGGGGGGGGGGGGGGGGGGGGGGGGGGGGGGGGGGGGGGGGGGGGGGGGGGGGGGGGGGGGGGGGGGGGGGGGGGGGGGGGGGGGGGGGGGGGGGGGGGGGGGGGGGGGGGGGGGGGGGGGGACGATGTACGGACACCAAGAGATGATGTACTTTTGCTTATAATTATTGAATGCATGCTAATTTGAATACTATACTTTATTTTATGATTTGGTTTTGCTTATTTTATGATTTGGTTTTGCTTATTGAATGCTCATATTGGATAAGTTCTCCTTCATTCCCGTGTGCTAGACAATTTGGTATAATAATGCATTCGGGAATGAAAGAGGAGCTACGTACGTACATCGATCATCGATAGTCAACCCGTGATTAATAATAATGATCTAGTTTAATATTTGAATTATGAACGTAGGCCGGAAATGTCGTACTCATCGGACGACGAAAACCGCCCGGGGGAGTGCGACTGGTGCCACGACGACCGAGGTATCTGCGACAGGTTCATTGTGCTGGACGAAGATCGTCGCTTCAGCATTAAGCTCGAGGAGACCTTCGATGTTCATACGGTACGCAACCGACGATAAAAGTTTTTTTCGTAATTACTCATGACTTCAACTATTTTAATCATGACAATATTTTTCATCTTTTCCAATTCGACTAGCTTATCCCATGCTTTGCAAGACGCTATGTCTTGGAGAGGATGGGTTTTGAAGACCATGAAAGTTTCGAAACCAAAAAAATTATCCTAAGTACCCATCATGGTGTGGATTTTCAAGTAAAGTTGTACAATGCTCAGAGTGTAACCCATTTTGGTTGCAAAAATTGGGAAGCACTTTGCAAGATGTATGGTCTTGATGAGGGTATGCTTGTCACCATGGATCTTGGTGATCCTACAATCGAGCAAGAGAGACCTTCGATTTGGGTCCTTGTGGATACACCTCCAATTCTTCCCCCATGTGAGCTTAACATAGTTATTAAGTAATTTATATTGTTTATTTCAAAATAGTTGACAACTTATTTCCATTGGGGGGGGGGGGGGGGGCTTATTTTCATTCTTCAAAGAATGTGCGGAAGATGGTAGACAGAACGTACTACACCGAAGGCTCCGAATTAACTTATCAGGAGAAAAATCATCTGGTCGGATTTTGTACTGATCTTGAGAATTACAATATCTACAATCAAACTCCTCAACATTATGGTCAATACGTGCCACTAGTGCACGTGTTGAACTACGGTAACTACCATGGAGATACCCTGGTAAGATTATTTTTTACTATTACAACATCCGTGCATCTTTTTGCACACTTCTAAAACTAGTACATCATTGCTAACTACAAAGTTATTATTATGTTTTTCAACAGATAATCCCGAATGATTGTGTGCCTCATCTGATGTATACGCGTGGTAGCCTTCATGGGGGGGGGGGGGGGGGGGGGGGGGGGGGGGGGGGGGGGGGGGGGGGGGGGGGGGGGGGGGGGGGGGGGGGGGGGGGGGGGGGGGGGGGGGGGGGGGGGGGGGGGGGGGGGGGGGGGGGGGGGGGGGGGGGGGGGGGGGGGGGGGGGGGGGGGGGGGGGGGGGGGGGGGGGGGGGGGGGGGGGGGGGGGGGGGGGGGGGGGGGGGGGGGGGGGGGGGGGGGGGGGGGGGGGGGGGGGGGGGGGGGGGGGGGGGGGGGGGGGGGGGGGGGGGGGGGGGGGGGGGGGGGGGGGGGGGGGGGGGGGGGGGGGGGGGGGGGGGGGGGGGGGGGGGGGGGGGGGGGGGGGGGGGGGGGGGGGGGGGGGGGGGGGGGGGGGGGGGGGGGGGGGGGGGGGGGGGGGGGGGGGGGGGGGGGGGGGGGGGGGGGGGGGGGGGGGGGGGGGGGGGGGGGGGGGGGGGGGGGGGGGGGGGGGGGGGGGGGGGGGGGGGGGGGGGGGGGGGGGGGGGGGGGGGGGGGGGGGGGGGGGGGGGGGGGGGGGGGGGGGGGGGGGGGGGGGGGGGGGGGGGGGGGGGGGGGGGGGGGGGGGGGGGGGGGGGGGGGGGGGGGGGGGGGGGGGGGGGGGGGGGGGGGGGGGGGGGGGGGGGGGGGGGGGGGGGGGGGGGGGGGGGGGGGGGGGGGGGGGGGGGGGGGGGGGGGGGGGGGGGGGGGGGGGGGGGGGGGGGGGGGGGGGGGGGGGGGGGGGGGGGGGGGGGGGGGGGGGGGGGGGGGGGGGGGGGGGGGGGGGGGGGGGGGGGGGGGGGGGGGGGGGGGGGGGGGGGGGGGGGGGGGGGGGGGGGGGGGGGGGGGGGGGGGGGGGGGGGGGGGGGGGGGGGGGGGGGGGGGGGGGGGGGGGGGGGGGGGGGGGGGGGGGGGGGGGGGGGGGGGGGGGGGGGGGGGGGGGGGGGGGGGGGGGGGGGGGGGGGGGGGGGGGGGGGGGGGGGGGGGGGGGGGGGGGGGGGGGGGGGGGGGGGGGGGGGGGGGGGGGGGGGGGGGGGGGGGGGGGGGGGGGGGGGGGGGGGGGGGGGGGGGGGGGGGGGGGGGGGGGGGGGGGGGGGGGGGGGGGGGGGGGGGGGGGGGGGGGGGGGGGGGGGGGGGGGGGGGGGGGGGGGGGGGGGGGGGGGGGGGGGGGGGGGGGGGGGGGGGGGGGGGGGGGGGGGGGGGGGGGGGGGGGGGGGGGGGGGGGGGGGGGGGGGGGGGGGGGGGGGGGGGGGGGGGGGGGGGGGGGGGGGGGGGGGGGGGGGGGGGGGGGGGGGGGGGGGGGGGGGGGGGGGGGGGGGGGGGGGGGGGGGGGGGGGGGGGGGGGGGGGGGGGGGGGGGGGGGGGGGGGGGGGGGGGGGGGGGGGGGGGGGGGGGGGGGGGGGGGGGGGGGGGGGGGGGGGGGGGGGGGGGGGGGGGGGGGGGGGGGGGGGGGGGGGGGGGGGGGGGGGGGGGGGGGGGGGGGGGGGGGGGGGGGGGGGGGGGGGGGGGGGGGGGGGGGGGGGGGGGGGGGGGGGGGGGGGGGGGGGGGGGGGGGGGGGGGGGGGGGGGGGGGGGGGGGGGGGGGGGGGGGGGGGGGGGGGGGGGGGGGGGGGGGGGGGGGGGGGGGGGGGGGGGGGGGGGGGGGGGGGGGGGGGGGGGGGGGGGGGGGGGGGGGGGGGGGGGGGGGGGGGGGGGGGGGGGGGGGGGGGGGGGGGGGGGGGGGGGGGGGGGGGGGGGGGGGGGGGGGGGGGGGGGGGGGGGGGGGGGGGGGGGGGGGGGGGGGGGGGGGGGGGGGGGGGGGGGGGGGGGGGGGGGGGGGGGGGGGGGGGGGGGGGGGGGGGGGGGGGGGGGGGGGGGGGGGGGGGGGGGGGGGGGGGGGGGGGGGGGGGGGGGGGGGGGGGGGGGGGGGGGGGGGGGGGGGGGGGGGGGGGGGGGGGGGGGGGGGGGGGGGGGGGGGGGGGGGGGGGGGGGGGGGGGGGGGGGGGGGGGGGGGGGGGGGGGGGGGGGGGGGGGGGGGGGGGGGGGGGGGGGGGGGGGGGGGGGGGGGGGGGGGGGGGGGGGGGGGGGGGGGGGGGGGGGGAGCCCAATCCCAGACATGGCCCCTCTGATCAAGCAGGCCTCCTCCGCCGAGTCCACGACGAGGATGCGGGATGATACGTCCATTTTGTATCATGTTTTCTTACTGTTATTTATAATGTTTACCCTAGCAAATGACGGGTATCGGTGCGGGCGGTGGACACCCAAAGGGAAGTAACCATCACCGTGTCATAGCTCCAGTGAGGTCCCTGAAGAACCTGCCAGGTATTGTCGAACCTGCCCTCCAACGCAACCATGTAGCGATGGAGATGCTCATCCTCCTCGCTGACACGGTGACGTACCATCTCCGCGGGGGACGAAAGCCTCCACACCGTCACTAGCCCACACGACCGCCACCAAAGAAGGTTCAGGTCAACAACGGGCTGGCTCCTCACCAAGCTGCGGCCCCCGGAAGCTCCCAGTACCAGCCCGGCGGAGCCCAATCCCAGACATGGCCCCTCTGATCAAGCAGGCCTCCTCCGCCGAGTCCACGACGAGGATGCGGGATGATACGTCCATTTTGTATCATGTTTTGGGGGGGGGGGGGGGGGGGGGGGGGGGGGGGGGGGGGGGGGGGGGGGGGGGGGGGGGGGGGGGGGGGGGGGGGGGGGGGGGGGGGGGGGGGGGGGGGGGGGGGGGGGGGGGGGGGGGGGGGGGGGGGGGGGGGGGGGGGGGGGGGGGGGGGGGGGGGGGGGGGGGGGGGGGGGGGGGGGGGGGGGGGGGGGGGGGGGGGGGGGGGGGGGGGGGGGGGGGGGGGGGGGGGGGGGGGGGGGGGGGGGGGGGGGGGGGGGGGGGGGGGGGGGGGGGGGGGGGGGGGGGGGGGGGGGGGGGGGGGGGGGGGGGGGGGGGGGGGGGGGGGGGGGGGGGGGGGGGGGGGGGGGGGGGGGGGGGGGGGGGGGGGGGGGGGGGGGGGGGGGGGGGGGGGGGGGGGGGGGGGGGGGGGGGGGGGGGGGGGGGGGGGGGGGGGGGGGGGGGGGGGGGGGGGGGGGGGGGGGGGGGGGGGGGGGGGGGGGGGGGGGGGGGGGGGGGGGGGGGGGGGGGGGGGGGGGGGGGGGGGGGGGGCGACAGTGAGGGGCGCGGCGACGGGCGACGAGGAGGCAGGGCCGGCGGCGTCGGGGCAGGGGGCGCGGGGCGGCGACGGCGTCTGGGCGGCGCGGGACGGCGTCGGGGCGGTGCGGGACGGCGTCGGAGGCAGGGGCGACGATGGCGATGGCGAGGCGCAGAGGGGCAGCCTGGCGGCGTCGTCGGGGCGGGGAAGACAAACTGAATGAAAATTTTCACAAGTGCTAGTTGTATAGGCAGAGGGGCAGCCTGGCGGCGTCGTCGGGGCGGGGAAGACAAACTGAATGAAAATTTTCACAAGTGCTAGTTGTATAGACGAAGCATTGGTCCCGGTTCATGACAGCAACCGGGACTAAAGGTGGTGCATTGGTCCCGGTTGTTGCCACGAACCGGTACCACTGGGCCCCTTTGGTCTCGGTTGGTACCACCAACCAGGACCAAAGGCCTTGCATAGCGGCGTGGTGGTGGGAGTTTAGTCCCACCTCGCTAGTTGAGAGGGGCGCGCAGTGGTTTATAAGCCCCACTGCCGCACCCCTCTCGAGCTCCTCTCCATTGCAGGCTTACGGGCCTAATTGTCACTGCTATGCCTGATGGGCCTACTGGGCCTTCTGCGGGCCTGAATCCTGGCCCATGGATGGGTTTCTAGTCGTATTCAGGCCATGGTGGCCCAGTAGGTGGCATATTTTTTATTTTTTCCCTTTTTTTGTTTTCTTTTTTGCTTTATTTATTTTGTTTTGGGGGGGGGGGGGGGGGGGGGGGGGGGGGGGGGGGGGGGGGGGGGGGGGGGGGGGGGGGGGGGGGGGGGGGGGGGGGGGGGGGGGGGGGGGGGGGGGGGGGGGGGGGGGGGGGGGGGGGGGGGGGGGGGGGGGGGGGGGGGGGGGGGGGGGGGGGGGGGGGGGGGGGGGGGGGGGGGGGGGGGGGGGGGGGGGGGGGGGGGGGGGGGGGGGGGGGGGGGGGGGGGGGGGGGGGGGGGGGGGGGGGGGGGGGGGGGGGGGGGGGGGGGGGGGGGGGGGGGGGGGGGGGGGGGGGGGGGGGGGGGGGGGGGGGGGGGGGGGGGGGGGGGGGGGGGGGGGGGGGGGGGGGGGGGGGGGGGGGGGGGGGGGGGGGGGGGGGGGGGGGGGGGGGGGGGGGGGATAATTCTTTTTGCTATTAAAGTTTGTAACAAAAAAGTTCTTTATGAAAATTCTATTTGCCTTTAATGATTTGAACAGAAAATACTTTGATAATTTTAGTTGCATCAATTTTATATAATTTTAGTTTCAATAATACTAGAGGTTTATCTTCAGTGTTCAAAATGCACCATTCAAAGCCATATCATCAATTTTTAACCCTTTCTGACTTCATTTGTTATTTTTCATGCATTTACTGATTATTTTGAGCTATAAAACCCTGAAATTGAAAAGCATTTCAAATGAACTCTGAAAAGGTTGAAAGTTGGCATGGTATCATCATTTCATCCACATAGCATGTGCAAGAAAGTTGAGAGGGTTACGGCAAAAACTGGATGCACTTTGTGTACAAAACGGACAATCTCTTTCGAAGCCTCAGGATTTCATACGGAAACTCGTCTGTTACAAAGGGATTTCATTTTTTAAAACTTATTTGAACTCCTGACTTTTTGTGTGTTCAAAATGCACCATTCAAAGCCACATCATCAATTTTCAACCCTTTCTGACTTCATTTGTTATTTTTCATGCATTTACTGATTATTTTGAGCTATAAAACCTTGAAATTGAAAAGCATTTCAAATGAACTCTGAAAAGGTTGAAAGTTGGCATGGTATCATCATTTCATCCACATAGCATGTGCAAGAAAGTTGAGAGGGTTACGGCAAAAACTGGATGCACTTCGTGTACAAAACGGACAATCTCTTTCGAAGTATCAGGATTTCATACAGAAACTTGTCTGTTACCACAGGCATTTCAAATGAACTATAAAAAGGTTAAAAGTTTGCATGGTATCATCATAATAGTTGTGGAGAGAAAGTCTTCACTTTTTCTTCGCTTGTGTCCTTTCCTTATTGCGCCGTAACCATGGATAATCTTCATCATTTATCAGGATGCTTGGGTCAGCCTTGACTTTGAAGGGAGGAATTTCATGAAACTTTTCATAATCTTCAGACATGTCTGTCTTGCCCTCCACTCCCATGATGTCCCTTTTTCCTGAAAGAACTATGTGGCGCTTTGGCTCATCGTATGATGTATTTGCTTCCTTATCTTTTCTTTTTCTCGGTTTGGTAGACATGTCCTTCACATAGATAACCTGTGCCACATCATTAGCTAGGACGAACGGTTCGTCAGTGTACCCAAGATTGTTCAGATCCACTGTTGTCATTCCGTACTGTGGGTCTACCTGTACCCCGCCTCCTGACAGATTGACCCATTTGCACTTAAACAAAGGGACCTTAAAATCATGTCCGTAGTCAAGTTCCCATATGTCCACTATGTAACCATAATATGTGTCCTTTCCCCTCTCGGTTGCTGCATCAAAGCGGATACCGCTGTTTTGGTTGGTGCTCTTTTGATCTTGGGCGATCGTGTAAAATGTATTCCCATTTATCTCGTATCCTTTGTAAGTCAATACAGTCGAAGATGGTCCCCTGGACAACGAGTACAGCTCATCACAAATAGTGTTGTCACCTCTGAGACGTGTTTCCAACCAACTGCTGAAAGTCCTGATGTGTTCACATGTAATCCAGTCGTCGCACTGCTCCGGGTGTTTGGAGCGCAGACTGTTCTTGTGTTCATCGACATACGGGGTCACCAAGGTAGAGTTTTGTAGAACTGTGTAGTGTGCTTGAGACCAAGAATATCCGTCCCTGCATATTATTGAGTCCCCTCCAAGTGTGCCTTTTCCAGTCAGTCTCCCCTCATACCACGATTTAGGGAGACCTATCTTCTTAAGGCCAGGAATGAAGTCAACACAAAACCCAATGACACCCTCTGTTTGATGGCCCATGGAGATGCTTGGTATCAAACCCAATGACATCCTCTGTTTGATGGCGCATGCGTGGTATCCCTTGTTTGTCTATCCTGAAAGGTTACTGAGAGCGGGCCAATCGTTGATGGTTACAAACAGCAACGCGTGCAGGTTAAATTCCTCCTGTCTGTGCTCATCCCACGCACGTACACCGTTTCCATTCCACAGCTATAAAAGTTCTTCAACTAATGGCCTTAGGTACACATCAATGTCGTTGCCGGGTTGCTTAGGGCCTTGGATGAGAACTGGCATCATAATGAACTTCCGCTTCATGCACATCCAAGGAGGAAGGTTATACATACATAGAGTCACGGGCCAGGTGCTGTGATTGCTGCTCTGCTCCCCGAAAGGATTAATGCCATCCGCGCTTAAACCAAACCATACATTCCTTGGGTCACGTGCAAACTCAGCCCAGTACTCTCTCTCGATTTTTCTCCACTGCGATCCGTCAGCGGGTGCTCTCAACTTCCCGTCTTTCTTACGGTCCTCACTGTGCCAGGGGGGGGGGGGGGGGGGGGGGGGGGGGGGGGGGGGGGGGGGGGGGGGGGGGGGGGGGGGGGGGGGGGGGGGGGGGGGGGGGGGGGGGGGGGGGGGGGGGGGGGGGGGGGGGGGGGGGGGGGGGGGGGGGGGGGGGGGGGGGGGGGGGGGGGGGGGGGGGGGGGGGGGGGGGGGGGGGGGGGGGGGGGGGGGGGGGGGGGGGGGGGGGGGGGGGGGGGGGGGGGGGGGGGGGGGGGGGGGGGGGGGGGGGGGGGGGGGGGGGGGGGGGGGGGGGGGGGGGGGGGGGGGGGGGGGGGGGGGGGGGGGGGGGGGGGGGGGGGGGGGGGGGGGGGGGGGGGGGGGGGGGGGGGGGGGGGGGGGGGGGGGGGGGGGGGGGGGGGGGGGGGGGGGGGGGGGGGGGGGGGGGGGGGGGGGGGGGGGGGGGGGGGGGGGGGGGGGGGGGGGGGGGGGGGGGGGGGGGGGGGGGGGGGGGGGGGGGGGGGGGGGGGGGGGGGGGGGGGGGGGGGGGGGGGGGGGGGGGGGGGGGGGGGGGGGGGGGGGGGGGGGGGGGGGGGGGGGGGGGGGGGGGGGGGGGGGGGGGGGGGGGGGGGGGGGGGGGGGGGGGGGGGGGGGGGGGGGGGGGGGGGGGGGGGGGGGGGGGGGGGGGGGGGGGGGGGGGGGGGGGGGGGGGGGGGGGGGGGGGGGGGGGGGGGGGGGGGGGGGGGGGGGGGGGGGGGGGGGGGGGGGGGGGGGGGGGGGGGGGGGGGGGGGGGGGGGGGGGGGGGGGGGGGGGGGGGGGGGGGGGGGGGGGGGGGGGGGGGGGGGGGGGGGGGGGGGGGGGGGGGGGGGGGGGGGGGGGGGGGGGGGGGGGGGGGGGGGGGGGGGGGGGGGGGGGGGGGGGGGGGGGGGGGGGGGGGGGGGGGGGGGGGGGGGGGGGGGGGGGGGGGGGGGGGGGGGGGGGGGGGGGGGGGGGGGGGGGGGGGGGGGGGGGGGGGGGGGGGGGGGGGGGGGGGGGGGGGGGGGGGGGGGGGGGGGGGGGGGGGGGGGGGGGGGGGGGGGGGGGGGGGGGGGGGGGGGGGGGGGGGGGGGGGGGGGGGGGGGGGGGGGGGGGGGGGGGGGGGGGGGGGGGGGGGGGGGGGGGGGGGGGGGGGGGGGGGGGGGGGGGGGGGGGGGGGGGGGGGGGGGGGGGGGGGGGGGGGGGGGGGGGGGGGGGGGGGGGGGGGGGGGGGGGGGGGGGGGGGGGGGGGGGGGGGGGGGGGGGGGGGGGGGGGGGGGGGGGGGGGGGGGGGGGGGGGGGGGGGGGGGGGGGGGGGGGGGGGGGGGGGGGGGGGGGGGGGGGGGGGGGGGGGGGGGGGGGGGGGGGGGGGGGGGGGGGGGGGGGGGGGGGGGGGGGGGGGGGGGGGGGGGGGGGGGGGGGGGGGGGGGGGGGGGGGGGGGGGGGGGGGGGGGGGGGGGGGGGGGGGGGGGGGGGGGGGGGGGGGGGGGGGGGGGGGGGGGGGGGGGGGGGGGGGGGGGGGGGGGGGGGGGGGGGGGGGGGGGGGGGGGGGGGGGGGGGGGGGGGGGGGGGGGGGGGGGGGGGGGGGGGGGGGGGGGGGGGGGGGGGGGGGGGGGGGGGGGGGGGGGGGGGGGGGGGGGGGGGGGGGGGGGGGGGGGGGGGGGGGGGGGGGGGGGGGGGGGGGGGGGGGGGGGGGGGGGGGGGGGGGGGGGGGGGGGGGGGGGGGGGGGGGGGGGGGGGGGGGGGGGGGGGGGGGGGGGGGGGGGGGGGGGGGGGGGGGGGGGGGGGGGGGGGGGGGGGGGGGGGGGGGGGGGGGGGGGGGGGGGGGGGGGGGGGGGGGGGGGGGGGGGGGGGGGGGGGGGGGGGGGGGGGGGGGGGGGGGGGGGGGGGGGGGGGGGGGGGGGGGGGGGGGGGGGGGGGGGGGGGGGGGGGGGGGGGGGGGGGGGGGGGGGGGGGGGGGGGGGGGGGGGGGGGGGGGGGGGGGGGGGGGGGGGGGGGGGGGGGGGGGGGGGGGGGGGGGGGGGGGGGGGGGGGGGGGGGGGGGGGGGGGGGGGGGGGGGGGGGGGGGGGGGGGGGGGGGGGGGGGGGGGGGGGGGGGGGGGGGGGGGGGGGGGGGGGGGGGGGGGGGGGGGGGGGGGGGGGGGGGGGGGGGGGGGGGGGGGGGGGGGGGGGGGGGGGGGGGGGGGGGGGGGGGGGGGGGGGGGGGGGGGGGGGGGGGGGGGGGGGGGGGGGGGGGGGGGGGGGGGGGGGGGGGGGGGGGGGGGGGGGGGGGGGGGGGGGGGGGGGGGGGGGGGGGGGGGGGGGGGGGGGGGGGGGGGGGGGGGGGGGGGGGGGGGGGGGGGGGGGGGGGGGGGGGGGGGGGGGGGGGGGGGGGGGGGGGGGGGGGGGGGGGGGGGGGGGGGGGGGGGGGGGGGGGGGGGGGGGGGGGGGGGGGGGGGGGGGGGGGGGGGGGGGGGGGGGGGGGGGGGGGGGGGGGGGGGGGGGGGGGGGGGGGGGGGGGGGGGGGGGGGGGGGGGGGGGGGGGGGGGGGGGGGGGGGGGGGGGGGGGGGGGGGGGGGGGGGGGGGGGGGGGGGGGGGGGGGGGGGGGGGGGGGGGGGGGGGGGGGGGGGGGGGGGGGGGGGGGGGGGGGGGGGGGGGGGGGGGGGGGGGGGGGGGGGGGGGGGGGGGGGGGGGGGGGGGGGGGGGGGGGGGGGGGGGGGGGGGGGGGGGGGGGGGGGGGGGGGGGGGGGGGGGGGGGGGGGGGGGGGGGGGGGGGGGGGGGGGGGGGGGGGGGGGGGGGGGGGGGGGGGGGGGGGGGGGGGGGGGGGGGGGGGGGGGGGGGGGGGGGGGGGGGGGGGGGGGGGGGGGGGGGGGGGGGGGGGGGGGGGGGGGGGGGGGGGGGGGGGGGGGGGGGGGGGGGGGGGGGGGGGGGGGGGGGGGGGGGGGGGGGGGGGGGGGGGGGGGGGGGGGGGGGGGGGGGGGGGGGGGGGGGGGGGGGGGGGGGGGGGGGGGGGGGGGGGGGGGGGGGGGGGGGGGGGGGGGGGGGGGGGGGGGGGGGGGGGGGGGGGGGGGGGGGGGGGGGGGGGGGGGGGGGGGGGGGGGGGGGGGGGGGGGGGGGGGGGGGGGGGGGGGGGGGGGGGGGGGGGGGGGGGGGGGGGGGGGGGGGGGGGGGGGGGGGGGGGGGGGGGGGGGGGGGGGGGGGGGGGGGGGGGGGGGGGGGGGGGGGGGGGGGGGGGGGGGGGGGGGGGGGGGGGGGGGGGGGGGGGGGGGGGGGGGGGGGGGGGGGGGGGGGGGGGGGGGGGGGGGGGGGGGGGGGGGGGGGGGGGGGGGGGGGGGGGGGGGGGGGGGGGGGGGGGGGGGGGGGGGGGGGGGGGGGGGGGGGGGGGGGGGGGGGGGGGGGGGGGGGGGGGGGGGGGGGGGGGGGGGGGGGGGGGGGGGGGGGGGGGGGGGGGGGGGGGGGGGGGGGGGGGGGGGGGGGGGGGGGGGGGGGGGGGGGGGGGGGGGGGGGGGGGGGGGGGGGGGGGGGGGGGGGGGGGGGGGGGGGGGGGGGGGGGGGGGGGGGGGGGGGGGGGGGGGGGGGGGGGGGGGGGGGGGGGGGGGGGGGGGGGGGGGGGGGGGGGGGGGGGGGGGGGGGGGGGGGGGGGGGGGGGGGGGGGGGGGGGGGGGGGGGGGGGGGGGGGGGGGGGGGGGGGGGGGGGGGGGGGGGGGGGGGGGGGGGGGGGGGGGGGGGGGGGGGGGGGGGGGGGGGGGGGGGGGGGGGGGGGGGGGGGGGGGGGGGGGGGGGGGGGGGGGGGGGGGGGGGGGGGGGGGGGGGGGGGGGGGGGGGGGGGGGGGGGGGGGGGGGGGGGGGGGGGGGGGGGGGGGGGGGGGGGGGGGGGGGGGGGGGGGGGGGGGGGGGGGGGGGGGGGGGGGGGGGGGGGGGGGGGGGGGGGGGGGGGGGGGGGGGGGGGGGGGGGGGGGGGGGGGGGGGGGGGGGGGGGGGGGGGGGGGGGGGGGGGGGGGGGGGGGGGGGGGGGGGGGGGGGGGGGGGGGGGGGGGGGGGGGGGGGGGGGGGGGGGGGGGGGGGGGGGGGGGGGGGGGGGGGGGGGGGGGGGGGGGGGGGGGGGGGGGGGGGGGGGGGGGGGGGGGGGGGGGGGGGGGGGGGGGGGGGGGGGGGGGGGGGGGGGGGGGGGGGGGGGGGGGGGGGGGGGGGGGGGGGGGGGGGGGGGGGGGGGGGGGGGGGGGGGGGGGGGGGGGGGGGGGGGGGGGGGGGGGGGGGGGGGGGGGGGGGGGGGGGGGGGGGGGGGGGGGGGGGGGGGGGGGGGGGGGGGGGGGGGGGGGGGGGGGGGGGGGGGGGGGGGGGGGGGGGGGGGGGGGGGGGGGGGGGGGGGGGGGGGGGGGGGGGGGGGGGGGGGGGGGGGGGGGGGGGGGGGGGGGGGGGGGGGGGGGGGGGGGGGGGGGGGGGGGGGGGGGGGGGGGGGGGGGGGGGGGGGGGGGGGGGGGGGGGGGGGGGGGGGGGGGGGGGGGGGGGGGGGGGGGGGGGGGGGGGGGGGGGGGGACATGCTATGTGGGTGAAATTATGATACCAAGCCAAGTTTCAGCCTTTTCAGATCTCATTTGAAGTGCTTTTCAATTTCAGGGTCATTTAGCTCAAAAAATCATTAAATGCATGAAAAATAACAATTGAAGTTAGAAAAGGGTTCAAAATTGATGATGTGGCTTTGAATTGTGCATATTGAACGCACAAAAGGTATGGAGTTAAAATAAGTTAAAAAATGAAATCCCTTTGTAATAGATAAGTTTTCGTTTGAAACCCTGATACTTTGAAATAGATTGTACAGGAAGTGCATCCAGTTTTTGTCATAACCCTCTCAAGTGTTTAGGACATGCTATGTGTGTGAAATTATGATACCATGCCAAGTTTCAACCTTTTCAGAGTTCATTTGGAGTGCTTTTCAATATCGGGGTCATTTAGCTCAAAAAATCATTAAATGAATGAAAAATAGCAAATGAAGTCGGGAAAGGGTTGAAAATCGATGATGTTGCTTTGAATGCTGCATATTAAACACACAAAAATTCTGGAGTTAAAATAAGTTAAAAAATGAAATCCCTTTGTAATAGATGAGTTTTCGTCCGAAACCCTGATACTTTGAAATAGATTGTCCAGTTTGTACACGAAGTGCATCCAGTTTTTGCGGTAACCCTCTCAACTGTTTAGCACATGCTATGTGGGTGAAATTATGATACCATGCCAAATTCATCCTTTTCAGAGTTCATTTGTAGTGCTATTCAATATCGGGGTCATTTAGCTCAAAAAAATCTTTAAATGAATGAAAAAGAGCAAATGAAGTCGGGAAATGGTTAAAAATTGATGATGTGGCTTTGAATGGTGCATATTGAACGCACAAAATTTTTGGAGTTAAAATTAGTTAAAAAATGAAATCCATTTGTAATAAATGAGTTTTCCTCCGAAACTCTAATACTTTGAAAGAGATTGTCCAATTTGTACACGAAGTGCATCCAGTTTTTGCCGTAATCCTCTCAACTTCTTAGCACATGCTATGTGGGTGAAATTATGATACAATGCGAAGTTTCAACCTTTTCAAAGTTCGTTTGTAGTGCTTTTCAATTTCAGGGTCATTTAGCTCAAAAAATCATTAAATGCATGAAAAATACCAAATGAAGTCAGAAAAGGGTTGAAAATTGATGATGTGGCTTTGAATGGTGCATATTGAACGCACAAAAGGTATGGAGTTAAAATAAGTAAAAAATGAAATATCTTTGTAATAGATGAGTTTTCGTCCGAAACCGTGATACTTTGAAAGAGATTGTCCAGTTTGTACACGAAGTGCATCCAGTTTTAGCCGTAACCCTCTCAACTTCTAAGCACATGCTATGTGGGTGAAATTATGATACCATGCCAAGTTTCAACCTTTTCAGAGCTCATTTGTAGTGCTTTTCAATTTCAGGGTCATTTAGCTCAAAAAAATCATTAAATGCAAGACAAATAGCAAATTAAGTCAGAAAAGGGTTGAAAAATTATGATGTGACTTTGAATGGTGCATATTTAACGCACAAAAGGTATGGAGTTAAAATAAGTTAAAAATGAAAGCACTTTGTAATAGATGAGTTTTCGTCCGAAACCCTGATACTTTGAAAGAGATTGTCCAGTTTGTACACGAAGTGCATCCAGTGTTTCTCGTAACCCTCTCAAGTGTTTAGGACATGCTATGTGGGTGAAATTATGATACCATGCCAAGATTCAACCTCTTCAGAGTTCATTTGTAGTGCTTTTCAATATCGGGGTCATTTAGCTCAAAAAAATCATTAAATGAATGAAAAATAGCAAATGAAGTCGGGAAATGGTTGAAAATTGAAGATGTTGCTTTGAATGCTGCATATTGAACGCACAAAAATTCTGGAGTTAAAATAAGTTAAAAAAATGAAATCCCTTTGTAATAGATGTGTTTTCGTCCGAAACCCTGATACTATGAAATAGATTGTCCAGTTTGTACACGAAGTGCGTCCGGTTTTTGCCGTCACCATCTCAACTTCTTAGCACATGCTATGTGCGTGAAATTATGATACCATGCCAAGTTTCAAACTTTTTAGAGGTCATTTGCAGTGCTTTTCTATTTCAGGGTCATTTAGCTCAAAAAATCATTAAATGCATGAAAAATAGCAAATGAAGTCAGAAAAGGGTTGAAAATTGATGATGTGGCTTTGAATGGTGCATATTGAACGCACAAAAATTCTGGAGTTAAAATAAGTTAAAAAATGAAATCCATTTGTAATAAATGAGTTTTCCTCCGAAACCCTAATACTTTGAAAGAGATTGTCCAATTTGTACACGAAGTGCATCCAGTTTTTTCCGTAATCCTCTCAACTTCTTAGCACATGCTATATGGGTGAAATTATGATACAATGCCAAGTTTCAACCTTTTCAGAGCTCATTTGTAGTGCTTTTCAATTTTAGGGTCATTTAGCTCAAAAAAATCATTAAATGCAGGACAAAAAGCAAATGAAGTCAGAAAAGGGTTGAAAAATTATGATGTGGCTTTGAATGGTGCACATTGAATGCACAAAAGGTATGGAGTTAAAATAAGTTAAAAATGAAAGCACTTTGTAATAGATGAGTTTTCGTCCGAAACCCTGATACTTTGAAAGAGATTGTCCAGTTTGTCCAGGAAGTGCATCCAGTGTTTGTCGTAACCCTCTCAACTATTTAGCATGTGCTATGTGGGTGAAATTATGATACCATGTCAAGTTTCAACCTTTTTAGAGTTCATTTGTAGTGCTTTTCAATATCGGGGTCATTTAGCTCAAAACAATTCATTAAATGCATGAAAAATAGCAAATGAAGTCAGAAAAGGGTTGAAAATTGATGATGTGGCTTTGCACGGTGCATATTGACCGCACAAAAGGTATGGAGTTAAAATAAGATAAAAAATGAAATCCCTTTGTAATAGATGAGTTTTCGTCTGAAACCCTGATACTTTGAAAGAGATTGTCCAGTTTGTACACGAAGTGCATCCGGTTTTTGCCGTCACCATCTCAACTTCTTAGCACATGCTATGTGCGTGAAATTATGATACAATGCAAAGTTTCAACCTTTTTAGAGGTCATTTGTAGTGCTTTTCTATTTCAGGGTCATTTAGCTCAAAAAATCAATAAATGCATGACAAATAGCAAATGAAGTCAGAAAATGGTTGAAAATTGATAATGTGGCTTTGAATGGTGCATATTGAACACACAAAAATTCTGGAGTTAAAATAAGTTAAAAATGAAATCCCTTTGTAATAGATGAGTTTTCGTCTGAAACCTTGATACTTTGAAAGAGATTGTCCAATTTGTACACGAAGTGCGTCCAGTTTTTGCTGTAATCCTCTCAAATTCTTAGCATATGCTATGTGGGTGAAATTATCATACCATGCCAAGTTTCAACCTTTTCAGAGTTCGTTTGTAGTGCTTTTCAATTTCAGGGTCATTTAGCTCAAAAAATCATTAAATGCATGAAAAACATCAAATGAACTCAGAAAAGGGTTGAAAATTGATGATATGGGTTTGAATGGTGCATATTGAATGCACAAAAAGTCTGGAGTTTAAATAAGTTAAAAAATGAAATCCCTTTGTAATAAATGAGTTTTCGTCCAAAACCTTGATACTTTGAAAGAGATTGTCCATTTTGTACACGAAGTGCATCCAGTTTTTGCCGTAACCCTCTCAACTTCTAAGCA